>APFE030894429.1:0-22386 GCA_000404065.3 Pinus taeda | reverse complement strand
GCTCGAATAGATCTTTCTAATGAGCTATTGTACGCGTCAAACGGAGATCGTATGCCAAAGTTACGACCCCGGGAAATTGATGTACCAATTTACCTAAAATGGGGCCCACAATTTGGCGTGTCATCTTCTAAGGGTTAGGTTTTGGAATGTGAAGGGTTTTCCATTGTTTGTCAACAATAAATAGGCCTTCGAGCCTCATTGTAACACAAAATTTGGAACAGTTCAGAGGCATGCAGCCACACATCTCTTCTCAGAGATAAGCTGCCATCGCCCTAGCTGGTTTATTTCCATTTCTGGTTGTAAGCATATTTCAGTATCTTCCATTAATGAAATGAAGTATTATTTGCACTGCATCTTTGTGTATATGGTTATCTCTGTATTTTATTGCGTTCCTATTTAAATCTGGATCACCTCGAGACAATGTGACATCGCACTCCCTCCAAGAGAATTCTCCTAGCTCTAGCCACACACTTCCTCCATTCCACCAGCTCAGTCTTTTCAGTAGGCTTAGGGACTTCTTGATCAATGAAATCCTTAAGACCATTATCTTCCAAAACTGCCTCCATGCGATCCTTCCAAGCTATATAGTTTGAGCTGCCATCAAGGGCATACTCAAGCCTTAAACCATTGAACGCCATCGATGAAATAGATGTGATAAGAACTTGAGATCTATATCAAGAATAAGAAATTTTGAATTCCTCTTGCTAGTATACTGTTCATGCTTGATCACCTGTGCTCTGATACCATGTAGAAATTTCACCTGTAGAACAAACCGATATATGCAATGACCTAAAGCATAATACTTGTTCTACTTCTATAAAACATTAAGCAGAAGCATAATTGAATTCATGAGCAACATCAAGTAGAAACATGCATCATTGATCAAGAGAAATAATCACACATAACACAAGATATATCTAGGGGAAAGCACCAGCATAAAACCCCAACCATGTATTATCAATCAAGTGTAGATCCTCAACAACATACAAAAAGAATCAACTCAATAGCTATCCTGCTCTCTCTATAATCAGAAGATCCTGATGATTTTCAATCAGAAGATGAAAATGATGGACTACCTCGGCCTCATTATATAGGCTGAAAATTGGCCTAATCATACCTGCTGTCACCTCAGGTCCACTCACGTAGTCATAGAAGAAAATAGATTTCTTTATCATATAAGGAATACTTACTAGAAATATCCTAGCATCTGATAGTACACTGTCCCTTATCTAATCTCAACTGGGTCTCTGACAGAACTGACATGCAACAATTATCCATGAGTGAATCCTCAGTTATCTAAAATAATAGTTGTCACATGCATTAACAAACTATATTTTATTATTTTAACAACTTGTTAAAATAATCTAACTGGACTTGACTAGTAAGAACTAAGTCAACTGATTCTCTCATTATAGAACTCATACTTATTCCCTCAATTAATGGGACAACCCATGTGCATGCTCATAAAGACTTCAAATTCGAATTTCCTTAACTAATTAACTCAACTAAATTAATTAATTAATATTTCCAACTACTGTTAAAACCAAAATTAATTTTACTTCCTATAGATAGACTTGGGATTGTTATAATAGGAAGGGACCCAAAAATGCTATTTTTAGAACTTTCTATTTTTAGAAGTTTCACCTGTCACCCAATGTGGCCAATGATCTCACTAGCCAAACTGCTATTTTTAGACATGCTATTTTTAGCAAGTCTATTTTTAGCACATTCTAAATTTAACATTTCTTGTTGCACATTTTTCAACACATATATCATTTCTCATTGATGCCATGTACTCATGCTATATTATTGTATAGGGCATGCATAGATGAGAGCACACTTATGTGCAGATGTAAAGTCCATGTTCTTTTATTGTTCTATCTTGCTGGCATATTTCTCATGGAGAGACCCATGGTGTCTAGTTTGTTTTGTCAAATCAACCATGTATGGGATATTGGAAGTTCAATTCATGTCCTATTTTTTATGTCATTGATGTAGCCATATTGGGTGGATGATGTAATATTGGGTCATTAGAGTCATTGGTTTGTGATAGGTTTGTTATAATGGAGTCATAGTTAATCCTATGTACTTGTCACAACCATGTATTTGCTCCATGAAGCGTTTTATATGTATTGTACTTCATTTTAAATCATTGCTCAAGGTCAATTGGAGTCATGGTTCATGAGGAGTAGTCTCTTGTCTTGGAAAGGAGGCTTATAATAGTGAAGAGGATGTGTTGCATCAACAATAAAGAGAGTTTGTTTGCAGCCTGATTACATGCTTAGCGGGAACATGTTCAGTTTTTAGAGATTGCACAACATTGGCTAGAGACTTGTTGGAAGTTGAGTTCCTCGCTTCACACTATTATCTTGCAGGAGAGACATCTTTGGGTTGCATCAATATTGTGTTGACTATTATAGGGGGATTATTTCTCTCACTTAGCACATTATTAGAATTGTTCTTGAATGTTGGTATGACCCTTTTCCATTGATGTCAAAGGGGGAGATAATTTGGATTAATAGAGATCAACTTCTGTGTTGCAGATTTAGAGTTGGAGAGTGTATAGAGGTGTTAATAGAGGTGGATACTTCCAACATATAGGGGGTCTCTTTGATGTGAGGTCTAATTGGGATTCCACACTGGGGAGACCCCTATTATGAAGTCCCAATTAGGTCTCACATCATTTGGAGTAGGATCCCCCTACATGTTGGCGGTTTCCAACACCATCAATAAGAGGTCAACTTCAGATGTTGCAGATCATTTTGAGGTTGACATCAATGAAAAAGGGGGAGCTTGTTGGCATTGATGTCAATAGGGTCATGGTGCTATCAATCTGATGATGCATGATGAGTAATTGGTTTGTTGCAATGTTCATGTGGTTATTCTTGTTTGTTGGCATTGATGTCAACATGGTTATGACATGATCTATGAGGGAATTAGTGCAAGATTTGTAGGTTGAGAAGAGATGGATGTAGGGAATGTTATGATGGTTTGTCATAGGTTGATTGTGCTACATATGTTGGAGGTACCTATATAGATGTTGGAGGTGGTTGGATGACTTGATGCTGTTGTTGCAGGGTTTGGAAATGCTGGTACAAGTGTTGGCGATGCTTATGCATGTGTTGGAAACATTATAGATGTTGCTACATGTTTTGTAGATGTTTCTACAGGTGTTAGAGATTGTTTGATGGCATGTTGCTACTATTACAAGTGTTGGAGGTAGATGGACATGTTGATAGTGTTGCTGCAAGTTTTGGAGATGTTGGAAAACTCCTAGATGAGATGATGAAGGTCACCTAATGTATTTCATGTTGTCATGAGTTAGATGACCTTGTACTAAGGATTATATTTGTTTTCATGTGATGAAATTTCTTGTGGAAGGTGAGGATGATGTCCCAAGCATCCTCCCAAAGAATGGTTGGAAAATTCCAAGAGGAAGGAGGCTAAATGAGGACTAATGCAATCTGTCAATGGCCCATTGAGCGTTATAACATTGGCCAAAGCCTGGAGAAGTGGGTTATAACATAGCTCAATAAGTCAAGGAAAGAATTACTCTATTTTGAGTGGTTTTCCTCTAGATTCCTCATGCATCTCAAGTAAATTAAGTGTTTTGGCGATAGTTTGTGTCCGAAAACTTTATGAAAAAGCTTGGGAATCCTTAACCATATTCTAGAAAGTGGTTAAAATTGAGAATATAGTTTGTGTCAGAAAACTTTATGAAAAAGATTGGGAATCCTTAACCATATTCTAGAAAGTGGTTAAAGTTGAGAATATCCATCATTAAATGGAGTAAGTGGCTTGATCAAGTCAATGAGTTGAATCTAGATCAAATCAAGCGTATGAATAGATTTTGTGGAGCTCAGTAGTTCTTGGTAATTATTGAGTTGATCACCTCAGTTCATCCATGTATTAGATAAAGTTCCATGACGGTATGGTTGATTCTTTTTGAAGTGTTGAGTAAGTGTGAGATTGGAGGATAGTGTGAAAGTTGTGAGAGTTGTGTGACACAAAAATTCTGAAGAAATTGGTAGGTGTTGCAACAGATAACAAGTGTATGTTTCATCCAACACATTATGCAGAGAGAGAGCAGGTGAACTAATGTTTGGTTGTAGTTCTATTGAAAAATGAAAGGAGCTTGTCTTTATTAGTTGTATGCAATAGTTGATTGTGAGTAGATTGGTTATTGCAGAGAAGGTTTTTTGGATGACTTTTACAAATTATTTTATGCAGTGTTTGGTGAGATTGTGATGTAGTTTTGGGTTTCGATTTTATGCTTTGAAGAGATTGTTGTTGGGATGTTCGTGTTGAGAAGATTGGGAGACCAATCTGAAAATATATGAAACATGGTTCACATGGAGGAAGTGAAGGCATGGAGGCTTTAGAATAGATAATGAATCGACGTATTCAATAGAAGGAACAAATTTATCCATCCAATAGGAGTTGGATAGTCCAATGGGAGTTGGGAGAGGATCATTGGTTGTGGGGGATTCTAGAAAATAGATTTCTATATATATGCGAGAGAAACATACGTCCTAACTAATAGGTGCCAACATACTGTGAAGGAAGCCAAGTCTTCCAGATTATGGTTGTAAGCTAATCCATGTACAATTTTCCTAGCATAATAAAATATATTGAGCAGTGCAACAACAAGGGTGGTTTTTGACCCAGGAGGAGGGTTTCCACTAGAAATTCTTATCTCTTGTGCTGAATGGTTTCATGGTTTTACTTGTGCCTAATGCTCTAATCCTTGATTATGTGTTTCAGTTTATGCATGGTTTAAAGATTAATCAATTGGACAAAAATTGTAAAAGTTTATAAATGTCTTCACTTCTGATTAACCCCCCCAGTAGTGATCTAGTTTCCAACACATTTACACTCTAAAATATGTGTCTATAACAAGCTCATGAAGAATAAAGATAGGTTAGATCATTGCAATTTTTTTTAAATAATATGTTTAGTATTACTTCCTCTTGAATTGCTTGGATTTCAAATTATTGTTGCATTTGGTGTATTTGGAAATCATTTTCCACTTCAAGTTCAAAGTGAAGGTATTGTATCCCAGAAAAATGCCAAATCAATCATAAACCAACAAACCCACAAATTGTTTGATGAAATGCCAAACTCAAATTTTCAAACAAAATTTGTTAATTGATAGACAATTTGGAGGGATAAATAGACTTCTTATTTTTGTGGTTTACGATCACTAGTACAATTTACAAGACAACAAGTAATTTCCAATAAAAAACACTTCCACATAGGATTCACAAAAAGTGTTTGACGAAAGTCGCCAACACTAATAAACCATTTAGCATGTTGATGGTATTAGAAGCCACCAACATACAAGGGGTCTCCCTGATATGAAGTCCAAACTAGACCTCACACCTTTTGGAGTAGGAGCCCCATCTGGGAAATAGGCTGGGTTACCATATTATTAATAATTTTCCTAGGTTGCGATAAAATTCATAAGAGAGTACGCATATATTTTAGAAATGAGCAAGTAAGTTAGCCTTGTGAAGTATTCAATTGCAAAGTGTGTAAAGGTTATTTCATGAAAGGGAAGAGAATGCGAGCCTTTAGAAGTAAAGTAATATTACTGCCCTAATAAAGACACATGCATATATCTAAAACAATCATTAATTATCTTGCGAAATAGTTCACAAAGAAACAACAATCATGAAAGCTAGAGACACACAATCTAAAGATGCATACTAAAGCCAATGAAATAGTTCATTTTCATTAGTATGTATAAACATAAACATACACTGCAAATAATGAAATAATAGTCTTACAATATTCATTATATATGCATGAAAATGCGCTAGCTCCAAGAGCTTCAAATCATTAAGTGAAAGTCCCAAGATATTCCATTACAATGATACACCACTAGCTCCAATGGTGGAACGTTAAGCCACCACTTGCTCCTCAAAAGGATGATCTTCTCTCCTATTCCTAGCTTGAGAAGCCAAGATGAAAATTCCTTTTGCTTCAGCTACGGGGGTGTATTTATAATAAATGAGGTGAATATCCACCTCCCTTGTGACTCTTGACCTCCCTCATGAATTTTGAACTTTTATGTGACTTTTGAACTTCTATGTGATCTTTGAGATTCTACACGACTCTGTGACTTTCTAGTGACTTTTCACATTCCATGTGTGGCCCTTGGGCCCCCACACATTTTAAATTTTATCATTTTTTTCAAATACAATATTACATTCCACAAATTGTGGCAAAATACATGAATAACATATGACTTTTGTGGTGAAACTTTGAGAAGCCATGAATTGGTAATGGTGACATAAGACTTTCATTATATGGTATCATTGCCAATTTATTCTCTTTTTTATTATCTTCAACTCTTCATGATAGGTCTTGCTTGCACCTGCTGAAGCCCAATTTTTTTTGTTTAATTTTTTAATGGTGGTACTGCACAGGTAGATTGAGGAGTGTGGAAGAGATGGATGGCACACAACACAAGGTTGGCACATGAGGTAAGGCATAATGCAGGTGGACGATGTGTAGGAAGGAGATAGTGGCTCCTAAATATAGGAGGCACATACAAGGAAATATCGACAATTAGGATTTTGAAGTAGGATGGAGCTAACAAGGGATGATGTGGTAGGTAGGAGGTTAGAGATATTTTGCTGGAGAAGGAAAAAGGGTAGAGTGGAGCAGTTCGCTGGGAAGATATTTTGAAGGGATGTTATTACACTTCGGCTAGCTAAGGGATGGGAGCAGGAAATATCCCAAAAATTTATAGGACAACTAGAGTAACCAGGAAGAGGGTCGAGAAGTTTCGAAGGGCCTTCAGAGAGATTAAAATTGGGTGCTGAAGACAGAATGTGGGTTGGACGAGTGAACAGGAGAAAGTGGAGGTGTGGAACTTGTTCCTAGTTATGTGATGTCTAAGTATGTATGTCCTTAGTCATAGGTGTGTTTGTTAGAGTTTGTAGTGCTGATAAGCCCAATTGTAATGCTCATGGATATCTATAGGTTCAGGTTTTACATTATGAGTTATGTTCCTGTTTGTACATGGAATGTATTTGCAAGTTTGATGAGCCTATTGGTTTGATGGATGTAACTCAACACATAACATTTTTTTCATTTATGCCAATATAAATCGATGGATGGATGAGTTGCCCCTATGATTTTTATCGATGTTTGATTGTATAATGTTGTTTACATGTACTGGGTTTCTGTATGTTAAAGGGGTTTATCATAGTTTTGAATACTCGTAACCATTTAATGCTCTGGATGTTAAAAAGTCAGTTAAGGTTAATAAATAATGTTGTCTTACTATAAGAGGTATTAATCTTGGATAAGTGTCGATATAACCTTTAATGGCTAAAAGCGTAACTCATTTTGACCTCCCGTGAGCTCTCATTTTTGACTGATGCGTTGCCTGGTGGGCCGAGGGGCTTAAAGAACTACGAAATGCACAATATTAGAACAATTATAAAGTGCTTGTAAGTGGGAAGTCTACTGTCATTGGTCATAGACAATCCTGTCAGACTACGGAAACTTGGTTCTGACAATCACCCATTAGGGCCGATGCTGATCGGGTTTTTGTTGGCCACTGTGTAGCAAATCCCGAGTCTATAAAATCTCACATGTCATGGAAAGAATATAACACAACCCAAAATTATCCCACTTGTTGTTTTCTTTCCATAGGGGGCCACAGGAGAGCTTAGTCATTAATCCAGCCTTATAACACCCATTGTTTCTCTACACCAAGAGAACTTCTCAGTGCTCACATAATTTGTCAATGCATCTGTAATATTCTTCAAAGTGTCCACCTTTACCAGCAACACCTTTTTGTCCTCAACCATATCCCTCACAAAGTGATATTGAACATCAATGTGCTTTGTCTTTGAATTATAAGAAGGGTTCTTTGCCAAGAAAATTGCACTTTGGCTGTCACAGTCTATCCTTATATCTCATTGTACTAACCCCATACTTGAACACAATATCTGCAACCAAACTACTTCCTTTCTTGCATGAGTGGCTGCCATGTATTCTGCCTCTGTAGTTGAAAGTGCCACTACATATTGTATCTTACTCATCCAACTGACTGCACCTCCAAATAGGTTAAACACATACCCATTTGTAGATCTTCCTCTAATCCAAATCTCCATCCTAGTCTGCATCAACAAAGCCATGGATGTCAAAAACTCTGTCCAATCCTAGTCTTCCTTGGTAGCACAAACCATAATCACTAGTGCCACACAAATACATGAAAACCCGCTTCACTGCTGTCTAATGCTCCTTCCTTGGTTTTGACATAAACCTACTCAATACTTCCACTGCATGTGCAATGTCTGGTCTAGTACAAACCATTGCATACATCAGGCTACTGAATGCACTTGCATATGGAACACGAGACATGTCCTCTTCCTCTTCTTGTGTCTTGGGACACTGTTCAGCAAATAAATTTACACCTACATGAATAGGAACATTCACCGTTTTACTATCCTGCATATTAAATCTCTGCAATATTGTCTCGACATACTTCCTTTAGTTTAACCAGAGCTTCATATTTACCCGATCTCGTTTAGTTTCCATGCCCAAAATATAGTTTATAGCACTAGGATATTTCATGTCGAATTTGAAGGACAATTGGGTCTTCAAATCCTTGATATTTTCTTTGTCATTTCCAACCAGCAACATATCATCCACATACAAGAACAGATAAATAACACGGTCACCAGTTAATTTAAAATACACACAATGATCTTCTTTGCTTCTGGTGAAGCCAAGTCCCCATATAAATGTATCAAATTTCTAATACCACATCCTTGGTGATTGTTTTAATCCATACATAGACTTTTTTAACTTTCATACCAGTTCTTTCTTACCCTTCACCACAAAGCATTCAGGTTGCTTCATGTAGATCTCTTCTTTCGGATCCTCGTGAATAAATTTTGACTTCACATCCATCGGTTCTACCTCAAAATTAAAAGGAACAACAATAGACAAAAGTAATCTAATAGAAGCTACCTTGGAAACAAGAGAAAAAATATCACCAAAATCAATTCCCGGTACCAGGGAATAACCTTTTGCTACCAACTAAGCTTTTTATTTCTCTACCTTTCATTCTATATTCATCTTCTTCTTGAACACCCATTTTCTGCCAATGGGTTTCCTTCTAGTCAACAACTCCACTAGATCCCAAGCCTCATTTTTGTGCAAATATGCCATTTCATCAACCATGGCCTCTTTCCATCCTTTGAATCTACTGCTTCCCTCACAGTTCTGGGATCATAATCAATAATGGATAAAGAAAAAATTGAATAAAAGAAGATGGAATATACCTTTTTGGATGCCTTATTTCTTGAACTGATCTTCTCACAGTCAGAGTTTGTGGCTCTTCATCTTTTGATTCGTCTTCTGCTGTAGAGTCTGATTCTTCCTCCTTTAGCTCAAAATCTATCTTCTTAGGTTCCTTTGGTAGGACTTGATGTTTAATAACATATTTCACCTCTCTAAACACCACATCTTGGCTGTACACAATCTTCCTTGTTTTTGAGTTCCAAGGCTTATAACCTTTTGAACCATCCTTATACCCAATAAAGATGTACTTTTCAGATTTACTATCCAACTTTGTTATTTTCTCCTTTGGAACATGTACATATGAATCACATCCAAATACCCTCAGATGTGAAAGAGAAGGTTTCTTACTAGTCCATACCTGTTATTGAGTCTTATCTTCCAACGCTGATGAAGGTGATCTGTTGACCAGGTAACATGCAATCTCCACCACCTCTGTCTAGAATTCCTGTCCTAACCCGACACCACTGAGCATGCTTCTTGCCCTTTCCATCAATGTATTGTTCATTCTTTTTGCAACTCCATTTTTCTCAGGTGTGTATGGAGTAGTCTTCTGCCATGCTATACCATACTTCTTACAAAACTCTTTAAATTCCTTCTTACAAAAATCTCCACCATTATCTGTCCTCAACACCTTTATCTTCTTCTCTGTCTGGTTTTCTATAAGAGCCTTAAATTATTTAAACATGTCAAAGACTTCAGATTTATTCTTGAGGAAATATATCCATGTATTCCTTGAGAAGTCATATATAAATTATACATAGTACACATACTTACCCAGTGATGGAACCGACAAAGGTCCAAACAAATCACTGTGCACAAGCTCTAATATACGTTTAGCCCTCTTACCAGCAATAAGGAAACTCACCCAATTTCGCTTCCCATTTACTCAATTTTCATAGAAATCAAAATCTAGAAATCTTTTAGACATACCTTCTACCATACCATTAACATGAAGTATTTGAAGGCATTTCTCTCCAATATGTCCAAGCCTTTGATGCCATATCATGGTCTTTTCTTCAGAGACTACTAGATTTTCTGCTCCACTTTTAGGAACCAAAAAATTGTTGCACCCATCAATAACAGTGCTACCTTGAAGCTTTTACAGAGTTCCAATCCAAACTCCTCGCATCAATTCCAGTGCTCCCTGAACCATCTTGCACGTATCTTTCTTGAACACTGTTTTTACACTTGCATCATTCAACTTGCTTATAGAAATCAGATTTCTTGCCAATGCAGGGCCAAAAGTGTTCTAATCCTTCCACCTTGCAACTTCAACTTAAATTTTCCGTGACCAATGATTCTAGCCTTCCTGTCATCCCCTAAGAAGACATCACCACCATAATATTTCTCATACTCGCAGAACCGCTCTCTATGGGGAGTGAAGTGAAAGGATGCACTTGAGCCAATCAACCGTGCATCGTGATGTACTTGAAGAAGAAGCGAAGTACACATCCCCACCTTCATCTGAGGTGGTTTTCACCTTCCAAGAATGAGTATCATCAGATCCTTTTCCTTTCTTAGGAGCTTTAGATTTACAGTCCCTTTTGTAGTGCCCTTCCTTTCCACATTTGCAACACATCTTTACAGGTTTTCCTGGAGATTTAGATCTCCCTCTAGATTTAGATATCCCACTCAAGGAATTATTTTTGTTTTTGTTCTGGGACCATCCTCATACAGAGAAGACATCACCATTCTGGCCCTCCATATTTTTCCGTCTCATCTCCTCCAATAGCAAGGATGAGACTATTTCATCAAACTGCAAGGCAATTGCATTGCTTCCTGTTGCAACAATTAGGCTATCCCACGAATTTGGTAGAGAAAACAACAAACTGATGCACTTATATTCATCTAAAATTTTAATATCAATAGATAATAACTGGCTCACCAGAGTATTAAATGTGTTCATATTCTCTGTCACCGAGTCTCCATCTTTCATCTTCAGGCTATACAGTTTTTTCCATAGGAACAATTTATTCACGAGAGACTTAGATTGGTACAAAGTCCCTAACTTGTCCCACAAAGCCTTCGTCAAAGCTTCCCCTAATACATTCAACAATACTGAATCTGAGACACACAATCATATTGTTCTCTTTTCCTTCCGATCCAACTTCACTTAGTCTTCAGCTGACATTGATGCTGGTTTAATAACCGGATCTACCACGATCCACTGATCTTTATCGACCAGCAGATCCTCCATCTTGAGTTTCCACAACTCAAAACTCTAACCATTAAATTTCTTGATCTCTATCTTTCCACTGCTCACCATCTTCTTTAACCACAAGGATCAATCTCACAAATCTCCCATTGAACAGGGTCTACCACAGGCCCGAGCAAAACCTCTAAGCAGCAAAGGCATCCCCTTGAAGCCAAACAACTTTGATACCAAATGTAGATTTTAACCCTATACAGAAATTACCTGCATACGAATTCTAAAAAATAGAAATAAACAATGGTGAGAGCATAAAACATAAAATAAATATACATAGAGATTTTCCCCTGGATCCCAAAATCGAGACTACTAGATTTATTTTTCATTATGTTCCTTTCAATGTTACAATACATATATATACATGTTGAAGCATCCATAAACCCCAATCCATTATCCTTGAAGTAGAACATAACCATTGTTCCCTTGACCGGAATACAAAATACCATGGACCAAAAACCATTGTGCCCAAAACCATGTGCAAAATCCATGCACAAAACCATAGGTAGGTCTGCCCACCTAATATAGGGTCCATTTTTTTTTTTTCTTGGGGCGCTGCCCCAGACCTCATGTAGGGGGGCTACCGCCACCCTGCATACCACTTGATAACGCCTCGTGCAATGTACAAGGGAGGCTACCACCCCCCTGTAACCCCCTTCCCGTGGGCTAGTCCTAGAACACAACCCAACCACCAACAACTCCCTAAATTGAGAATAACTCTCCCTTGATTGTCACTGGAATGCCTGCCAATGGACTCGCCTTGCTTGAATTCTAGTGACACCGAGCTAATGAGATATGGTGGAGGAATCTTCGAATGACTTGAGGAGTTAAGGAGGAAGACCAACTCCTAAAATATCTCTTGCTTTCCTACTTCGATTTCCTGCACTTAAGTTAACCCAAAACTACTCCAATTCTTGCATTTAACACACATTGCCGCACACGACAACTTTACTCTTCTCACTAAGAAAAATATAACAAAATATGTAAATAAATGTGAGAAAAGTCAATTTATATAAGCTGGAGAGTGGCATTTTGACCAATATAGTTTACCTATTGATGATCCTCATCATTAGCCCCCTACTTAAATTGTTGCTCATCCTTTGATCAACCTAGTCATCTATATCTATATCTTTCATAGCTTTAGTTCCCTCTCTGACATCCCGAGCTTTTGTGGATGGTGTCTCTTCTTGAGAATAGAACCTTGCATTTTCTTTGTCTCTTCCCATTTCTTTCTTTCCTCTTCTTCATTCATACCTTCCAGAAAACCCAAAAACAAAGGTGGGATAAGCTTTAGTCCAATCCAATTGATCTTCAATCCTTGCATGGTATTCTTATATAGGGGTGTCCTTTCCAATGCATTTCTCAATCTCTCAAGATAGTGGTACTTCTTGATCCAAAGATTGTGTGGAAGATTATTGCATCTCCTTTGGCATGCTTGTTGGATCTCAGTCCCCAACAATCTTAAAGTGTTCTCAAAATGGGAGATGTCATGTTCTTGGGTAGCCAGGTATCTTGGTGCAAGTTGAGAATCATTGGAAATGATGTTGTGGTTACTTATAATAGCCATGGAATTTATTGGTTCTTCTCTGATGTAGAGGGGCTCTCTTTCCTCTTTTTTCTACTATTCTCTTCACCTCCTCAGCCCTGGCCTTCTCATGACTCATCCATGATGCAAGGGCCATCAACTACAAGTCCCCCAAATTCTCATTGGGGTCCCACACATTCAAGTTGGTCAAGGCAAGGTGGTGCATGTAGAATTCATATAATTTGGTCTTGTCTTCAAGGGTGCTCTTGTCGCATAGCTCGATGAATTACCTATAATATTGGAATGTTATGGTCCCTTGTTGTGCCAATGTTTTTATTTTAAATTGCATCCTTTGATCTTTGAGGTCTAGTGCATATGATTTGGATGGAAACCTACATTGAAGTGCCTCCATGGAGAGGCTTTCCATGGTGGCCAATTAGCTCTCCTTTTCTTGCAACTTCCTCCTCAGCCATGTGTTTTATGCCCGCAATTGTGTTCTTATGGTGTGTTCTCTATCTCTCAATTCACTCAACTCCCAGCCCATCTCTAAGATTTTTTCTTACATATCGCCCACATGTTCTACTTTCTTTGACTTAGAAATTTTCATCTAGCGATGTGTCCTTACTCTTTCTTTTTAAAGCTCAAAGAAGAGAGGGATTGCAAATTTCTGTGGTATTACTCTGCCTTCCTCAATGAACTTGTAGTAGGAGCTTAGATTTGGCTGTAGGTTAGGTTCCTGCAACTCTGGAAAATCCCCCTCAAATGTGTTTAGAGAAGATGACCCCTACTATACCCGTGCGGTTGCTTCCTTGCCTTCTTTCTACCCCTGCTGTCATTCCTGTAGCAATGTCAATTTTTCCAATAGGATTGTTTGGGGATCCTGTAGCAGGCCCATTACTTTTTGTTGGAGGGTCACAGGTGCCTTGGTTTTCTTAGATGATGTTGAACTGGTGACAAAATTCTGACATAGGTGATGGTAGCCTTTGGGGTTTCTTGTGGTGATATGCCTTCCTCAACCTTCATTACTAAGGAACCTAGCTCCTCCTGCTTGTTTGGTGATTCTTCAATTATGATGGGAGTTTTTGTAGGTGTTTGTGGCTTCCCTTGCTTGATCTTGGTGCTTCTTATTGTTCTAAAATAGAGGGGAGTCTACCTTTGCCTTTTCCTTTTGGACTTGATGGGTGTGCTCAAGGCAGCCAAGGCAGTAACCGCCTCCTTTTCAGTGGGTTCAGGAGAAAATCTTGGAGATATCTCCCCTTCTGTAGTATTTCTCCCAGGGTTGGTCTCTACCTTCTTCTCCTCTTATTATTTTTCTTCTTCCTCTTCTGATTCTTATTCTTCTTCAACACTAGAGGCGGGGGTCCCACCATTTTTAAGGGCTCGAGCTTCAAGGAAGGCTTCTTTGTCCATGTCCCTAAATGTGGACTAGAGAACATGAATTCTCAATTGGATTAAGACATCTTCCATTATTAGCTTGATGAGACTATGGTGTGCTAACTTCTGGTGCTTCCATTCTTTCACCTTCTCACTCATGTCTATAATGGATTTGTAAAAGGAAATAAGGCACACCGAGCCTCTGGTTTATGGGTACTCTGTCTCTGAATCTGAACTCATGGAGGAGTCTGAATTGGTAGCCATAGACTCCACCTAGTCTCCCTTCACAAGAAATGTACTTAAGGATGTGATAGCTCACCTCATCCCAAGGATAGAGAAGGATCTCCCTTCTGACCCCATATTTGTCATCAATTTGTTATTCATCATTTAGGAAGATTTTTTTCTTAGAAAAAGTGTTGCTAGCCTTGTCCTCTCTTCTCCATTGTATCCCTAGAGGAAGTGTGGTTACTCTGTTGATCACATCAGGGTTTATTGTAATGGAAAACCCCCTCACCATAGTGGTAGCACTTGTTCTTTCTTGAGGGTTTAGTGCCATGGAAAACTCATAGGTTATATCATCATCATATCCCTTGAGTAACTCAAAGAAGCCTAACTAATGATGCCTCCTAAAGGTATCTAACACAGGGGGATGAAGGTAAATCCTTGATGTATCTCTGGGTTCTCTTCCATTGAATCCCTCTCCTCTTCTCAAGTTATAGCTAAATGTAAGAGGTTTTGTAGCTGAGCTTCAGTATGGGTTTCAGGGTGGCCGAGAGCTTAAAATTTTTAGTGGATGACTATAAGTTATACCATTCCTTATAGCTAAACAATTGCCTTATATTTCCCCCAAACTTTATTTAATTCTCAAGTTCACTGTATCAAAGCATGAACAGAGGAGAGATGGGCCACTTACTTCTCATTGTGATGCTTGGGATTATGATAATTGATGACCAATATAGCCCTAGGCATCCCTTTCCGAATCCTGTGGGATTCTAGTGCTTCTAGTAGGTTTGTGAGTTTCCTGTAGCTTCATGTAGCTCCGTTTCTTGTATGATGGACAGAGCAAGGTTCGACTTTTTGATGGCTTTCCAAGATGGTCCCTATCTCTTTGATTTTGAAATGAGCAACAATTTCATGAAATTTTGGTTTTTTATGCCATTTATGGTCGAGGTTTGGAGCATTGTTCTGGCTGGTAGTGGTATGATATTTCCTAATTGGGACCATTGGCCCACCATTACTGATCATGCATTTGATCCCTGTAATTGTCACACACTCCCACATAATTGACTCAAACACCTTTTTAACTGATTCCCATTGACTTGACACTGCGACGTGGCATGCTAATGGGAAATTCACTTTTGATCATGAGCTGAGGGTGGCCAAGTTAACTAGACACCTCCAACTTATAAAAATATCTTTCTTGAAATTTATACATTTTCCATCATATCGTACTCGGGGAAGAGATGGGTGAGTTTCCATACATGTGCCTACCTTTTGCTGATTGATGCATGTTGGAGGATTGACCTTATGCGTTGTTGCTTAGGGAGTTTTCCTTCTCTCTTCCTGTGTATTTCTTCCTGCTTGTAAAGCTGACTGCTTGTTGGTCCATGTGTGTAGGTGCTTGATATATTTGTTTTCGCTGCTGCGATGGAGCTTTGGATAGGAGAAACAAGGTATTCAGAGATGACAGTGCTCCACTTTTCTCTCGTTGGGAAGAAAAATTAAATCTCAGGCTGGTTGCAGTGATGGCACAGGCTGCTACAGGGGATCCTGTAGCTGCTATAGGAAATCCTGTAGCTGGCTTTTCTTCCTTTTTTCAATGTTTTTTCTTAGAGGGAGGGTGGGTAGTGGTGTAGGGTTTGGATAATGATGGAATGGATTTGATGGAGCAGTGAATGGTTGGGGAAAGGGAGGACATGTCTTCTAGTTTTTTATTTATTTATGTTTTGGACATTTCCTTGTGTTTTTTGAGTGAGACAGAGCTAGATATGGGTATGGTGACTTGGACTAGGGATGCATGGATGATGGGTGAGTGATTTGATGAAGTGTAGGGTCCCTAATCAACCTAGAATATACATTCATGATGATTTTCCTATCGGGATCCCTTTCCTGTTGCATTTCAGGGCATCCTGTAGTGCTACAGGAAATCCTGTAGCAAGCTAGAAAATGAAAACAAAATGATTTTTGATGCCTGAAAATGGATATGAGTGGTAGGGACATGGTAGGAATGGATTGGATGGAGTTGATGTAGGGAGAAATGAGATGAAACTTAACATGTTGTTCATGTAGCTCTGCATCTTTTACTACCTTCAAATCTTACAAAATCACATAATTTATTAGTGGAAAAGTTTGAGGTCCCTACCATGGTATTATTTTTTTTCTTTCTCCTTTTTTTGAAAGAAACACAAGCTACCTCAAAATATTTTTTCAGCTTGCCTGCCTGACCTAGGAACCTCAAAGGAGGTCTTCATCCAAGGATTTTTGTATTTTTCTTTTTTCACTCCTGGGCTACCTCAAGGAGGTTTTCAATCCAAGAGTTGGCCTCAGATGCGTCATAGAGGTTTTCACCTAGGCCTCTTATTGTTTTTTTTCCTTTTTTTTCATACAAATAAAAAAAAAACTTCAAGAATTGTGTGACTTGGAAGCTAAGACACTTCCAATCACATTTCCCTCCTTACTAATGGTGCCGATGAAATCCTCCCTAGACAAAGGTCTTTTATAAGATTTCAATCCGTGTCCATTGACAAGCAAGGGGTACCTTCCTCATCCATGGTCTTGATTTGAAAAACCCCATTGTCATGGAACTTCTCTATTAGGTATGAGCCTAACCACTTAATCATCAATTTTCCTTTGAAGTCATTGAACCTAGAGTGATATAACAGAGCCCAATCTCCTTCTTGAAAAACATTGTCCTTGATGTTCTTGTCATGCAAACCCTCCTCTGTACTTGGATAAATTCAGTGTGTAGGAGGGCCTGCATCCTAAATTCATCCAGACCATTCAGCTGGTGCAACCTCTCATGATGTGCCTTTGTAACATCCAAATCCAACTGTGCAGCAATTCCAAAAATGTTGTACTCAAACTCAATGGAGAGTAGAGCCTTCTTTTCATAGAAAAGGTCATAAGGGGTTAAGCCAGTGGTTGTCTTCCAGGTTATATTATAGGCCTAAGTGGCCTCCACTAGTATGTTATTGACGGGTGTGTGTATATTCTTTCCACGACTACCCCATGTGCGGGGGGGGGGGGGGGGGGGGGTTTACAAGGGGGATGGTACCCCCCTACACGGGGTCTAGAGCAACACCCAAGGAATTTTCTTTTGGACCCTATATTAGGTGGGTGGACCTACCTATGGTTTTGTGCATGGATTTCAGACATGGTTTTGGGCATGATGGTTTTTTGTCCATGGTATTTTGTAGATCCGGTCAAGGGAACTGTTGTTTAGTTCTAATATAGGGTTAATGGATTGGGGTTTATGGATGCTTCAAAATTTATATATATGTATTGTAACATTGAAAGGAATATAATGAAAAATCAATCTGGTGGTCTTGGTTTTGGGATCCAGGGGAAAATATCTGTGCAAATCTATTTTATGTTTTATGTTTTCACTATTGTTTATTTTCTGTTTTAGAATTTGTATGCAAGTAATTTCTGTATAGGGTTAAAACCTACAGTCAACCCAATATTTTCTACTGCTTCTCAAAACCTTGGTGAGGATTCCTTCCAATGCTCTGTTAGTGACCTCTACTTGTCCATTGGGCTGAGGATGATAGGCCATTGACTTCCTGTGTTTTATCCTATGCTGCTCCAACAAATTCTCGATCAAATGTGATGTGAATTGAGCTCCTTGATCGATGACTAGTTCTCTGGGTTACCCAAACTTGTAAAATACATTATCCCTTAAGAACTAAACCACTTCTCCTCTGTTGCTACCTTAAAAACCTTGGTCTCAGCCCACTTTGTCAAATAATCAGTTCATACAATTATGTACTTTTTCTACTCTGATGGTGGATCAATGGGCCCAATGAAATTCATGCCCCACTTGTCAAATAGCTCTAGAGTCACCTGAGGTTGCAAGGGAATTTCATCCTTGGGAGTAGGTTTCCCCATTCTCTAGCACCGATCACATCGACGGGTGTATCTTGTTGCATCTTAGTGGAGAGTGGGCCAATAGTAGCCAACTTGCAGTACCTTGAAAGTTGTCCTCTTGGATGCAAAGTGACCTCCACAAGGCCCATTATGATAGGTTATAAGGATGTAAAGACTTCCTCCTCCATGACACACCTCCTCAAAATTTGATTTGGGCCCAACTTGAAGAGATTGCCCCCAATCCAAGTGAATGGGGCGTTTTTCCTTTGACAGATTTAGAGGGAAGTTTGTAGCAACTAGGTAGTTGGATATGTCATCAAACCATGGAGAGAGGAATGAAATAAAAAATAAATTCTCATATGGTAGTTGATCATCAACCATTCCTCCCTCACCTACAAGCAAAGCAAGTCTAGGCAAAAATTCTGCAACTACATGTTCTCTACTTGGCTTATCAATGATAGTTAAATCAAACTGTTGTAATAAAAGAAACCATCTAATAATTCTAGCATTCACATCAGGTTTGTTCATTAATTATTTGATAGTAGCATAGTCAGTATGCAAAAAGGTTTGATAATTAGTGATGTAGTGTCTGAATTTGTTCAAGGAGTGGACAACAACTAGGAGTTCCTTTTCAGCCACAATGTAGTTGAATTCAGCCTTAGACAATTTTTTGCTAATGAAGTAAATGGAATAAAGAAACTTGTCATCTATATGGCATGGACATGCTCCTATAAATTTTTCATATGCATCATCATGTATGTGGAAAGGAAGAGCCCAATTTGGGCCTCTGAGTATGGGTGCAATAGTCAACTTGTCCTTTAGGATTTCTAGGGCCTCTTGGCAACTTTTTGATTAGAAAAATTTATAGTCCTTGATCAGTAGTTCAAACAATGGTGAGGCTACTTTGTTGAAGTCCTTGATAAATCTCCTATAGTATCCAGCTAAGCCTAAGAAACTCCGGACACCCCTCTGCTTTTGAGGAGTAGGGATACTTTTTATGATAACAATTTTATTTGGGTCCACTTGTAGTCCTTCCTGGGATATTGAAGGACCCAAAACAACCCCTGCATTCATCAAGAATCCACACTTCTCAGGACTAAGTGATAGGTTCATTTCAATGCACTTATCTAATACTTTCCCAAATTTATAGAGAGCCTCCAGGAAATCACACCCATAGGGAGTGAAATGATACATATAGATTTCTACAGAGTCATGGACTAGCTCAACAAAGATGTTCAGAACTTCCCTTTGAAAGATGGCAGAGGCATTACATAATCCAAAAGGAAGGACCCTATAAGAAAAGTTACCCCAAGGACAAGTGGAGGAGGTTTTATCTTTGTTCTCTGGGCTGATCTGGATCTAATTATAACCACTTGATCCATCCAGGAAAGAGAAGAACTTCTTCTCTACAAGGCCATCCAAGATTTGATCATTGAAAGGTAGAGGAAAATGGTATTTCTTAGTGGCTTTATTTATCTCTCTGTAATCCACATAGGTCTTACACTTTCCATTCTTCTTTGGGACCAAAACTAGAGGAGACACCCACTCACTATTTGAGATGGGGTAAATGGAACCTTCATCCAACAACTTCTGTAATTCTTCTTTGATTATGTATTTGAGGGTTGGGTTCATTCTCCTCTAGGGTTGGTGCAATGGTTTACATCCTTCCTTAATGTAGATGTGGTGAGTACACATCGAAGGATGCACTCCCTTCATTTCCTTATGGCTCCAGGAAAAATAATCCAAGTGCTCTCTCAACATGTTGCACAACTTCTCTTCTTGATGGGCTGAGAGAGAGTGGTTGATTTTCAATGTTTTAGATGGAACAAATTCTACCATTTTGATATGAGTAGGACTTGAGTCAACTATAACTAGTAGAAAAGAAGCAATTAGTGAGTAGGTGACTAAAAAAGTTAGTCACCACAACTTTTCCAAGTGAAATACTACCAAAAATGAGCAATCTTAAGTGACTAGATAATAAGTAATACAACTAAAAATGACTAGATAATAAGTAATACAACTAAAAATGACTAACATGAATAACTAATTTAGTCTAAGAACAAAAATACAAATACCTAACAAGTACTATAATAATATGAATCAATTTTTTACATTAGTCATCTTAATTGTGTCAAGCAATCTAAACTTACAAGTGACAGGGGATTGAAAGGCTGCTAAAGATTGGTTGAAAGGTTATCTTTCCTTAAACACTTCTTCATCCTCAAATGGTGTATAGGTGAGCTAACTTTGCATTATTTATCTCTAATAATTTGTAATTTTAAAAATATGTTTTTTAATAAAAAAATATTTATGTATTTTTTAAAAATCTATTCATTGAATCTAGTTCCAATTTAAAATTAATTTGAAGGAAAATTTTATTTTTTAAGACTATAATGTCAAATAAAACCTACTTTAATTTCATATTAACTGACCTAGATCCATCTTGACCTTGGATCTATCAAGCACCAAGAGGGGTCCAATATATCGAGGTGATTTTTTTTTTTTCTAGTGCAAAACTTGAGGAAATGTTTGCACCTTGAGATATTGGATCCCTCTCAGCACTTTAGTTATAGGGTTAATATGGATCTAGGTTGGCTATATAATACTATATAATATCTATATTTTTATTTGTGTCTCTTTTTTATTCCCTCTCTCTATCTCACCCCCCAAACATACACACACTCTCTCTCCCTCTCTTCCCCTTCTCTCCCTCTCTATCTATATCCTTTTCTCTATTCCCTCCTGCTCTCCTATCTCCCCCATTCTCTCTCCATGACTCTCTTGTCACCCCTATCTCTCTCCACCTTTCTCCTTCTATGTTTTTCTTTTTATCTCCCTCCCCTACCCCCTCCAATTCCATCTCTCTCTCTCTCTCTTTCTCTCTCTCTCTTTTCCACCCAACTCTATCACTATCTCCCCCGCTCCCTATCCTTTTCCATCTCTCTCCCTTCCCCTTCCCTCCCTATCTCTATCCTCTCCTCTTATTTTTCTTCCCTCCTCTCCTCTCTCCCTCACTCTCTCTCCATCTCTCCCTTATCACTCCACTCTCTCTCCACCTCTATCTCTCTATGTCTTTATTCTTTCCTCCCTCTCTCTCCCACTCCAACTCCATCTCTCTCTCTCTCTCTCTCCTCTCTCGTCCTTCCTCTCCCTCCCTCTCTCCCCCTGTCACTCTCTCTTCCTCTCTCTCTCTTTCTTTGTCCTCCAACTTTTTCATTATCTCCCTCCCTCTCTACGCCCCCTCCACAACTCTCTCTTAAATTTGATTATGTTGTATTGTCTTTGAGAAATTATTTAAATTAAAAAAACTTAATTGGTTTCACTATATTTAATCTATTATAATTAGACATTTTTCTTTCTCTCATCCCATGGATCCTTAGCTAAGATGGATTTATGCTGGTTCTTTATATATATATTATATATATATTATATATATATATAGAGCCGACATAGATCATCTTAGCTTAATTTATTAAAACTCTTATTAATTTCTATGGGAATATTTTAATAGTAGTGGAGGATAGAGGGTTTAGATATTATCTCAAATTGTAACATTTTCCTTTTAGATTCAATTAAAAAAATGTTGCAAAATTAAATTAAAATAAATATTTTTACTATGAAATAAGTTATGGTTTTTTGGCATGTGGTATTTATAAGCCATGGTATTGGCCCTGTTAGCCTCCTATACCAATAGATTTCATCTTTCATGATTGTCTTGATCGAACTATGGAATATGTTCAAACCTTATTTCTTGAGCAAAGGTGTTCCATATTCTTGAAAAGCCAAAAAATCAAAAAAGTTAAAAAATGTAAAGAGGGTATACCCTAAAAGAAAAATCAAAGGGTAAGAAAAATAAAGTGGTCAAAAA
>APFE030894427.1:23635-92217 GCA_000404065.3 Pinus taeda | reverse complement strand
ACCATGCAGAAAGAAGCAACATGCATGCTTCACGCAAGCTTGCAAGGCTTCCGATTCTGCTTGATAAGTAATGAACCTTCGTGCAACCGGTTTTGCTCAACAACTCTGGGCCATGCCTTTGGCCAAGCTAGTGGTAATACATAGAGTACTCACACATCATTAGTTTAACATGCATTGAGATGGCAATAGGAGTTGGTAGCATGTTGTACAGAGTAGCAGTTCCCTTCACACGCAGGTTCTAGATAGTGTGCAAGTTCCACTCCTCAATAGGTCCGCAGCAGCCTGTTCATAACACACTTCAATGATCTAGCCTTTTGATGTGTCTCTCCTCCTTCACCAGCATCTTATGCAACATCTCCTCAGCCTTCTGACTTCAAAAAATCACACGTAGTTTTACTAGGATTTTACATAGCGCTTTGGTCCACACACGTAGATTGCCCTCTTTTTTTAAAATAAAATAAAATTTGCAAATGCCTCCATGACCTCCAACTCACCCCAACTCCTTTGCTCTGATACCAATTGTAGTTAATGGAGGTTACACAACAAGAAAGAAATGAAAATGACAAGAAACTTAATACAACCATACAAGTAATAACACATGATTTATGTGGTAAAACCCTGATAGAGTGTCAAGGAAACGTCCATGGGACAAGGGATTGGAATATCTATTCAATCAACAAATGATTCTCCTTACAATAGTTTGGGCATTCATCAGTTTTATATGAACCTCCTCAGTTACATAACTGATGTTTCGGTATAAAACTAGCTTGTTAATAACTAATACATTTTACCCAAATTTACATGATTAGTTGTCAATTTCCAACAAGTTAGTGACATATTT
This sequence comes from Pinus taeda, assembly GCA_000404065.3. Lineage (NCBI taxonomy): Eukaryota > Viridiplantae > Streptophyta > Pinopsida > Pinales > Pinaceae > Pinus > Pinus taeda. The sequence continues at coordinate 91,376 of APFE030894427.1, read as the reverse complement.
GAGAATAGATAAGCAAGACTCTGGGAGGACAATAGAGCTCAGAGACTCTCGCTCAAAATTAGATGATGGTCATGAAGAATATAAGAGTGAAACCCATTATACAAACATGCATATAGATGAAGAATATGCAATAAAGACTGCAAATAGAAGTTGAAGCCTCTACGAGTGAAGAGCAATAGCATATAAATGCTCAAGTACTCCACTGTAATGTGGATGTTATAGATGGTGGTGAGTCCCACTGTGAAGAAACACATGTGGATGATGACTACAAAGTGAGATGTGAATTAGTGAATCCAACCGCAACTGATGGGTTTTGAATTGTCAATGAGCACATGCATGTTTGAATATCCCACCACAGGGTGGATGAACATTATGGTAATGAAATTTGTAAAACATGGATTGATCGTGGCAATATGATAAGCTCCATGTTTGATGAAGAATTGAAGTTTGACACTGCCACTAAGCAATAAGTTACAAAGTAATTGGAATTGCTCATGAAGCAGTGTGTGAACAAGCAATAACTCAGTTTGGCATAGATAAAGCTATCAATAGGGAACCAAGTGGTTTGGTGGATGCAAGAATTGGAATTTTTTATGTTAAATTTGATTAAGATCCATTAACTGGTGATGAGTGGTTGAACATGATGGAATATAAAGAACATATTGATATGTTGTTATTTGGTAAGAGAAACTCACTTGAGATAGGAAGCCAGGTGGAAGACAACATGTTTGCAGTAGAAGAGGTTGGTAAAAGGGAAGAAGTGAAATCTATGATGCAATGACATAAAAAAAGAAGGTAGAGAATAACTCTCTCATTACAAAGGATAATAAGTATATTTCTAACATTTGTTGGCATTGATGTCCACATAATAACATGGTGGTGGAGGCTTCATTGATGTTGTGATGATGTGATAGTTGATGAGTGTTGTAGTAAGTGATGGTTGCCATTAATGTCATCCTAGACATAGTTTGGAGATAGTATGCATATACTTGGTTGTTTGATGGTATTCATTTGTGCATGGTTGTTGTGACATATGCTTGTGCTGCACATGATATGATGTTGACTTTGATAGTTTTGATGGTTGATTCACAAACTAGGTCTCCATGCATATGATGCTTGACCTGTTTCTCTTGAGACATGTCCTTGATGATATTGAGTTATGGTTTGGAATTTTGATGATGTCTGAAGGCATTGTAGAGGCTTTCATGATCCCATGTGCAATTGAGCTTCATATTTGATGCCACTTGATAATTTTTGCGCTCATGTTTTGGTCCTTGCACTTATGGTGACTACTTCATGTATAAACTCTTAAGGACGTGGAAAACATGTTTTTGAGGCTTGTCATGGCTTATACAAGATTTACAATTGTCTTAGATGCTGAGCTAGAAGTTGGAGGCAATTTTGCATTGAAGACCCCGTGTTTTTCCTTCATCCTCTACCCAGTCGCATGGAAGGAAGGTCATCAAAGAAGTTTTGGGCTTGAGTCGCATGGAGAGTAGCCTATGAGAGTGAGTATGGATCTCCGTAGCATGCATGACAGTGTTAATGGAGTGAATGGTCTTGTAAGTGGTTTTTCTCCTGATTTCACATGCTCCGCAGATGATTTAATTGGCTTTTATGATGTTTCTTGTTCAAGAATTTTCATGGAAGATTCTAATTGACTAAATCAACATGTCTTAATGATTTTTGAAGTATGAATGCTTTAATGGACTAAGTAGTTGAGTTAGTGGAAAAATTTGTTCAAAAGAAGGAGCAAATTGACCATTGTGTGTGAGTGAATAGAGAAACGTTTTGTGTAGAGAGTGATCTCCTACAATATGTAATGTTACATAGATCGAATTTAGTGAGTAGTGCACATAGAGATATCATCTACAAATATCATAGAATGAGGAGACTCATTGAGAAGGCAATTTTTGTGGTAGTGAGGCATAATTTTCTTTTTTGATTGTGACAAAATTTTGGAGGACCTATAACAAAGGGTTTACAAAGGCTAATGCTAGTATCCAAAGCATATTCTATTGTAAGCTTTGAGAGATTCATGGCAGAGGAGATGAGGAGAGTATAGCTCTTTGGTTATAACATTTTCATTTATGTATGTAAGGATAGAGAGTTGTTTCACATAGCTATAGTAGTATCTCATGATTATGTTGCCTATTTTAGATTACATGTTGATTAAATGAAACTAATGTATTGTGGATATGTGTCTTGGAGGTGGTGTGTTGATTATTGTGACTGTATGGATGGAATGATATTGTGAGTGGAAGTTGTAATGATTTGTGTTGAGTTGCAACCATTGTAATTACAAAGTTGAGGTTTCTTTATTGATTGGTATTTTGGTATATTTTAGATCATTAGAGAAGAAGTTGTTGTTGTCTTGTGTATGGGTCCAATTTGAAATATTCTGAAATGTCACCCTATTGCTTAGCAAATCGAGATAACTTGGTGAATAAGGGATGGGTGTTCCTTGCTTATGGGTGTAGGTAGCTTCAGTAACAAGAAGTAGCATTCTCATAGTCCAATGGTTGTTGGGTGATGATTTTAGGGGATAGGGGTTTCCAGTGGATGGGTGTTCACTTAGTCTATGTCATATGAGAAACTTGCTTGTTGGACATAGCGAACTATGATGATGTCAATTGATTTTGCGTGATTAATAAAATTAGAAGTAGAGCATCAACAAAAACAAAGGGTGGTTTTTTGTTAGGCCCCTATACTACTAGTGTAACCCCTTATGGTTATTAGTACAACCCCATTATTATATTGATGTACCCATGTAGTGCCCATATTGTTACTATTGTGCCCCATAGAAGCCCACTATTGTTGTTATTGTGCCCTTACATTATTATTGTTATGTTGGCGCTGATTATGTTATGACCCCTTAGACTCCTATATATAGAAAGCAGGTATTTTCATTTGTATCATCCAAGAATTGTTCATTTATGTAATGTAAAGGAGTTTGCCCCCTCTAACAGGCTGAATTTTAAGGCATTGATCTATCTTTTCTATCTTTTTCTTGAGCTGGTTTCATAACATTTTTGCCCCAGAGAGGGCTTCTCCACCAGAGATCCTAGTGTCCTTTGCACATGTGAATGTTTTGATTATGTTATGGATTTCATCTGATGATCATGGTATTGGTTATTTTATTGGATGGTTAATCTAGTAATGGCATAATGTGTGAATGTGTTTTAGTAGATTGAAAAGAGATACACAAGTTAAGAAACATAATCATTACTGATTTACCCCCCCCTTCTTCTCAGTAGTGGGCACATTTCCAACAATTGATATCAGAGCATGGTTCCTTTGTTGCAGCTTCACCATTGGAAGGTAGACCATGGGCTATGAAGGATATTTTGGAGTAGACGGACTACTTACTCTTCATGGATCAAATTATGCATTATGGAAGGTAAGGTTGGAAGGATATTTTATTGATCTTCATGAATATGTTTTTCTATCATTAGAATATAATACTTATGATGAATAAAATGAGAAAGGCCAAAAGATAACCTTATGGACCTTATCATATCGTGATCTTACTAAAGTGGACATTGCAAAACTACCTAAGAGATTATGGATAAGCTTCATAATATGTATGGAAGAGATGGATCTCATATTTTAGACATTATTGAAGAACCTCACTCTATTCTTGATTAAATGGAACTTATTATAGAATATTCCACATTCATAGTATAAGAATATCCACTCTCCTCTCAAAGAGATAGTGAGAGCAACCATGAGAGCATTGACATGAAATCCACTGATCAAGAGATACCACATGAATATGTCATCAAATAAAATGAAATGTTGAAGAATCAACAGTAGGATTGGCAAGAGTATTGTGCAATAGTAGAAGAGGAATTAGCATCTCCGAGATTTGAGCTCAAAAATGCAAATAATCAGCTATCTCATTTTAAAAAGTTGGAGAAAAGTAGCAGAATTTTATAAGAGATCCTTATCAATCAAAGATCTCCTCTTATAAAAAAAATATTGGGCTTTGAGGAGGAGTCAACCCTTGTAAAAGAAAAGGAGAAAGTGGAGGAAAAACATATAGCAAAAAATCACAAGCCCACCATCACATGCACACCATCTCAAGTCAATTAAAGATCTTGGAAGCATCATCATCAGAGGAAGTTGAAGAAAAAAATAAACTATCAGCATAAGAAAAGGAGATAAGACCACATACAAAACATGCAATAGTTCAAGAAAGAAAGGAAGAAACCAAGCGTTGATCGTCCAACAAAGAAAAGCACAAGGTATCCCAAAAAAAAAATTGTGTATTGTTTTTATTGCAATGATTTTGGTCATCATGGTAGGGATTGCAAATATTTTGCAAGAAAATGAAGATTGTTGGATAATCATTATTTCAAGTGTAGAAAATATGGCCACAAGGCTCTAGCTTGCATATATGACAGGGTTAACCCAACAATAGGAGCAAGCCCACCATTGAAGACAAATAAAATATGGATGAGAAAAGATGAGTTACAAAGAACAAGTTTTTCAAAGGATTTAAAGGAAGGATGTTTTTTGTTACAAAGTGATATTCTATTTAGGGGGAGTAGAAATTTTTCTTATGCCTAGCAGGATATGGCTTCAACAAAAGCCAAACTTGATAGGTTCATGTGTTTAAAAGAATGAATTTTCAGCTTCATGCATCTATTCATTTCAGGTTGGGACATGGAAAGAGAGTGCATTAGTTTAGGGGGAGTCTACAAATATTGATATATATCATGCCATTGTATCATTCTCTCGTGGTTGTTGGTGATTGCATCCATGTTGTGTGAAGATCACACATATCATTATTATTGTCTCATTCATGCTTAGTTATGAAGTATATTTCCTATATGAGAATGACTCACTTTGCAGGGGATAAGATTCTATATGGTTGATGCCACCAAGAGCATCCATGGTATATTTTAATTTTGTTTTTGTTTCCTTGACATATGGTTGAAATGTTGAAAATTTTAGGGCTTATTTATATCATTCATTTATGACATTTGGATGATTTGACCACTCTAGATTAGATGTTTTGACGAAATATTCAAATGAAGATTTATTTTAGTTCCTTGTGTCACTCATTGTACATTTGTCGGCGTGATGTCTAGAAGGAATTTATGAGATTTCTATTTGTTCATAGTGTTTCATAACAATTACGTACACTATTTACCATAACCATGTAATCATTCTTATGGAGTTGTATTTGAGAGAGTCTCTTGGGTCATGTCAAGAGTGCATGATGAGTTTTATTATAGCCATGTTTGGGCTATTTGATGCCATGTATTTCAATCTCATATGAGCTCTTGGAATCCTTGAGTAGGCATGTATTGTCACATTTTTTTTCCGAGTCATGGTTGGATCAAGTAAGTGTCTGTGATACATGAGAGTCGAGTCATATTTCAGCTAGCTAAAGGCTTTGTAATGTCTTGTATTATCATTCATTCAACCTTGTATGATGCCTTGTCTCTCATTGTTCATGATTGGGCCCATGTTAGTTAAACATTGATATATGAGGAGAAGCATTCTTGCATATGACAAAGAGGCACTAGTAGCAAAAGAGATGGCGAATTCAATAATTGAAGAGATGTTTTTACATCCCTTTTATGTTTCTAGGGGGTGCTTGTATTGGCAATTGTTCATTTGAATCAATTTAGTATTGGCATGATGTTGTGGTTGACCGGGGGAGTGACTCTTTCATTGATATGTTGGCTTCCTTCACGTGCTGAGATTTCTCAAGGGGAGCATGTTTTACATGTGATTTCTGACCAAATGGATGATATGTTACTGCATGGGGAAGCATGGTTGGTGTTGTTATGTTTTTATGAGATCAATGTATATTCCTACTACTTAGAGGCATTGTTATTGTTGGTTATTTTTGTTGCTAATGCGTTTCTACTGATGGTTATGCTGCTACCTAGAATAATGTATTTGTGTTATTCACTCTATGTTATGATTGATGGATATGGTTTCATTGATGGAGCCATTACTTGAATTTGCTGCTAGTACACTTTTTTCTTGCTACTACTTCCATGATATGGAGCTCTTGTTATTGAGGAATGAGAATGGTTGTTATCCACTATGTTGTCCTTGATTCTTTAGTGAGTATTGAGGGCTTGAATTTTTCCCTTTTCCATTGATGTCAAAGTGGGTGTGAATGAGGTTGCTTTGGTTAACCTAGTTGGGTTTGACATCAATGTCAACTGGGGAGATTGTTGGCATTGATGTTGTGATGAGTTGTTGGGTTGGTATTGATGTCAACCTAATAGCACGGTGTTGGAGGTTGGATTGATGTTGTGACAAGGTGATAGTTGATGAGAGTTGTAGTGAGTGATGGTTGACATTCATATCCACTTGGACTTGGTTTGGAGATGGTATGCATATACTTGGCTGTTTGATGGTATTGGTTTGTGCATGGATGTTGTGACATATGCTTGTGTTGCAGATGATTTGATGTTGTCTTTGATACTTTTGATGGTTGATTGACTAACTAGGTCTCCATGCATATAATGCATGCAGTGTTTCTCTTGAGATATTTCCTTGATTCGCCTAAGTTATCGTGCGAAATTATGATGATGTCTAAAAGCATTGCAGAGGATATCATGATTTCATGTGTAGTTGAGCTTAATATTTGGTGCCACTTGATATAGTTTATGCAATCATGTGTTGGTCCTTGCACTTATGGTGTCCACTTCATGTATAAACTATTCAAAAGGTTGCAAATATTATTTTGAAGCTTTTCATGGCTTGGACAAGCTTTACGGATGTTAGATATGCTGAGCAAGAAGTTGGAGGCATTTCTACATGGAAGACTTGATGTTTTTCTTTCATCCTTTACCCAGTAACATGGAAAGAAGGTCATCAAAGTAGTTTTAGGCTCAAGTCGCATTGAGAGAAACCTATGAGAGAGAGTAGAGATCCTAGTAGCATGCAAGAAAATGTTAAGGGAGCCGACCTGTAACTGAAATTTCTCTAGATTTCATGGATTCCTTAGATGATTTAATTGTTTATTATGGCGTTTCTTTTTCAAGAATTTTCATGGAAGATCCTGATTGCTAAATCAACATGTCTTAATGAGTTTTGAAGTGTGAATGATTTAATGGACTAAGTAATGGAGTTAGTGACAAAATTTGTTTAAAAGAAGGAGCAAATCGACCATTGTGTGTGAGTGAATAGAACAGAGCTTTGTGTAGATAGCATAGGGTGACGTCCTACATTATGTAATATTAGAAAGGTCAAATTTAGTGAGTAGTGGACACAAATATATCAACTACAAACATCACAGACTAAGGAGACTCATTGAGAAGGCAATTATTGTGGTAGTGAGTAAGATTTCTTTATGTTGATTGTGAAAGAGTTTTGGAGGACCTACAATAGAGGGTTCACAGAGGTTAATTCTAGTATCCAAAGCATATTTCTATTGCAGACTTTGAGGGATTGATGGCAGAGGAGATGAGGAAAGTACAACTCATTGGTTATAATAGTTTCATTTTTGTGTGCAGGGGAAAAGAGTTGTTTCACTTAGTTGTAGTGGTATCTCATGTTTATGTTTCCTATTTTACATTAGATTTTGATTATATGCAGCTAATGTATTGTGGCTATGTGTCCTTAGAGTGGTGTGTTAATGATTTTGGATGTGTGGATGGAATGAGATTTTGAGTGGAAGTTGTAGATATTTTTGTTGAGATGAATTCATTGTATTTGTAGAGTTGATTTTATTTTTATTGAGTGTTATCTTGGTATTTTTTAGATCATTTGAGAAGAAGAAGTTATTGTCTTGTGCAGGGGTCCATTTTAAAATATTCTGAAATGTGGCCCTATTGATGAACCGATCAGGATAGCTTGGTGAAGAAGGGATAGGTGTTCCTTGCCTATAAGCGTAGGTAGATTTAGTAATGGGAAGTACCATTCTCATAGTACAATGGATGTTGGGCAAGGATTATAGGCAATATGGGTCTCCAATGGATGGGTGTTCATTTAGTGGATGTCATATGAGAAACTTCCTTGGTGGACATAGCCAACTATGATGATGTAAATTGACTTGCATGATTAAATAAATTAGAAGCAGAGAAACAACAACAAAAAAGGGTTGTTTTTGCCTCAAAGCGGGGTTTTCCACCATATATCCTCATGTCCTTTATGTATGTGATTGTTTTGATTATGTTATGGCTTTCATATGATGATCATGGTATTGGTTATTTGATTTGCTGGTTAATCTACTAATGGTATAATGTGTGAATTTGTGTCAGTAAATTGAAAAGAAATACAAAATTTAAGAAACACAAACACAATTGATTGCCTCCCACCCCCGTAGTAGTGAGCACAATTCTAGCAACATTAATCTTGATTATGCAGAGTACGAGAGAAAAGAAAAATACCTGATGGTGAAAGTGAAGAGAAAGAGATGGATGCTTCTAAAAATAAATATGGAAGCATTGAAACAATTTTTCATCAATGGAGTCAAGAAGAAATCAAATTTTGCTATCAAGAAACATGGAATACAAAAAGTTAGGAATATGAAGCATAAGAAGCAGAGAAAAAAAGACTTTTTGAAGATGAAGAGTTGTAGCAGCGATCGGTGAGTGAAAGAATCCTTGAAGAGGAAGTTGTAGAAGACCAACTTAGATCAAATTCAAGGCAAGACAAAGAAACATTGTAGCAAGAACAAGTAAGGAATGAAGCAATATTGAGGATATAGAATTTGGAAGAATAGAAAAAGAAAATGAAAAATTATAAAAGTTTTGAGTCATTGTAAGCCTAAATGAGACATAGTCCAACAGGCATGTTTGAGTGATGAATGAGTCAATTTCTATATAAACTTAGTAGGAATAGTCCAGTCATGTTTGAGTTATGTTGAGTCATACAGTCATAATTAAGGGTGAGCATTAGAAATTGTAATTACTCTCACATCGAAGAGTTAGATAAATTTGGAGAGTCATTTAACTGAGTCAATTCGAGTGAGTTCGAGTTAAGTCATATTTTAGAAAAAGTAGAATTTAGAGTGTGTGTGCATGTAAAGTTATTTTGGGTGACTAGTTGGGAAAAATACTAGGGGGGGGGGATCAGTGTTTTAAAAACTCACTTGAAATTTTCTTTTATTATTTAGATTTCATTATGCGACTATAATGAAGTAAACTTGCATATGTATGTACAACTGTTATACAAACAACTAACATATATCCAGTCAAATAAATTTTCATTTAATTCATCATTTGTTTAACTTTAATTGTTGTATCAGTAGTTCATTAGGAGTTAAATAAACAATAACCATGTGCAGTAAGAACATAAGAAACCATCACACATAAGCAACACATCAACACACATGAACACCAATATTTTTAGGTGGAAAACTAATGTGGGAATAAACCAATGTCATTGTTGTCTCTCCTCATATTTTATTATAATGAAAAATTCTTACAATATTGTACTGGCACAAACTCATACTAGCACACAGGCACCCACTTGTAGAAGGCTACAACCTTCTCTCATTCTCCAACACCCACTGGAAGGGAGCTCCAACCACTTGATCTCATTTAACGACACCGACCAGAAGGGATCTATTACTCCCTATTGTAATTTACTAGCGACTACTAGAAGGAAGCTTCAAATCCCTTACTGAAGGCTCCAATACTTAACACTTTCATGGACCACGTTTTGTAATTTTTGTACTGGATCCACCTGACTCAAAACATCACAACCTATAGTCCATGTTTCATCATATTTTTAGACTGGACCCACTACCATCATTTAAGGCCACTATGAAATAAAAAAATCAAACCAATTACTGAACCAAATTAATGATCAAATAATTGAATGAATGAATTATTGAATATCAAATGACCAAAGCAACTAGATCATCTCAAATCATTATATAATTTTCATCAAAATGTTAGACTACATATTTTTCATCATAGATACCAGATCCTGACATTGCAAAACCTAGTGTATCATAATATATATGCTACTATTATGAGTCGTACCCATGTATATGCACACGTTCTCTTCAGATAACCCTTGTACATATCTCAAAATACTGAACCCTGAAACTGAATCACTGGATTATTGAAACCAATCACCGAAACACATACTCACCTTGTCATAGATCTCTGAACCAAATACATATCATCTCATAGCAGAATCATTTCTATTCAACATTTCACAACATAATCAGTTCAACCTCAACCAGTATTGTCAAACAAAAATCATCAACACACATAAGCAAACACAACAAGAATGATCAAACATCATATACAAAAAACCTTAGCGTGTGTGCATAACCTCTATAAGATACTTCCATTTATGTAAGCACATTTTAATAAGTATTCCCATGTACAAATATGTCCATATTTCAAAATGAATACACGACTACCTAGAAGGAGATCCACGTGTGTATACAATCCTTTTGAAGAAAAGTGGCTTATATATATGCAACTATTGTATCATATCTTTGCTGCACAAGATATCATCAATGAAACCCAAATATCAACATACATTGTAAAAGACAAACATCATGACACCACCATCACAGATCTAATAGACCATAATCAGATTACTCAATGTGTAGTCATTTCAGATCTATGAGACCTGGTCCATCATTACACTCTCGGGTGCACACTTATTTCAGATCAAATAATTCATCAATAACCCATATCATACACACCCAAAAACACTTTTATCTCCATCTTCTTATATAGTTTATGCCTTATCCAATATCATGGGTCAAACCCCTAGTTATGTCGATGGTATTCTTTGATGAGATCAAAAATCGATTGTGATGCTGATTACTATGGGCCAATACCATGGTAAAGACCCCTAGTATTTATAATACCATGGTGAGACTTTTATTCACTAAAACTGCATATGTATGCGAATTTGCTTCACATAATCCATGTATACACAATGTTTCTTCACTACACCTGGTATGTATGTGGCTTTTCTTAATAGAACCTATGTATACTTCCTCAAACTTCATCTTTATAATTCCTTTGTCTCTGAACTAATTTTACTTTGTCCAATATTTTTGTCATATATGTACTAGCCTGAATACTGATCCTACCACCATCATGTTGATATATTTATTAGATAGGTTGATATGAAGGACAACACATTTGTCAAAATGCCAACAATACCCCCCTTTGGAAATGATGGAAACCACTTCGGTGTTTGGTCATCACCACCTGTAAATACCTGTAAACACATCTGTAGATATACCAAGTTTCTCTCCCAAGTCACTAAGCATTCTCCAAACACAGTTTCTCGCCCAAGTCACCAAGCACTCTCGAAAGATGAAGCTTCTACCCCCCTTTGAAATCAAGGGAAAAGGGCTGACCAATGATGAAAGAAGGCTTATGTCCCTTTGTTAACATGAGCGTTGTAGATATGAGAAGCTAAGTTTGAACACTGAATACTGACCATGCCCCCCCCAAGCGCATGCTGAGTTTTTTGAAGATTTACAAAGAAGAACATGACTCTATGCCTCAATGTAACACCCCTCTAATGTTATGTAAATATATTCTTTGTTGTTTTTCATTAGAGTATTTTAGTATGGGGCCAATAAGCCATGAAAAAAGAAAAACTAGATTTTGGAAATGATATTTTGAATAGATACAATTATGGAATAAAGATGGAAAATGTTGGGGGAGATTTGTACTAGAGAAACTTGCTAAATATGAAAAATATTCAGATTATCATAAATTTGTTTAAAAAATAAAACACTTAGTTGAAGATAAACATTGTGGAAAAAGATCTATGGGAGACAAAAACATATTTTAAAGGGAAAAAAAGAAACAACCTAGGGTAAGGGGTAAGAAGAACCTTGAAAGGAAGGACGCTGCCAAGGAAACATATGCTAAAGATTAATGTATATAATAAATAATGGGAATCATCAAGAGGCTTTTGATTCCAGGAAAAATTTCCCTTCTTCAGGCAAACCAGGGGAGATTGGTTCAAGCTTTGGAGGAAAAACTCTTTCCTAGAATAATTTTCCAGCTAGGAGCATTATTCTAATGAGTACTTTGGGTAGAGGTTATGCTAATTTACTTTAGAAAAGAACTTTTTGCTATGTTTATTGATCAGTTATAAATAGAGCTTATGTTGATTTATTTTATAAATGAACTTGTTGCTATTTTTATTTATTTTTTATGGAAAAAGTATAATTATTTCTCTGTGATAAATGAAGTAGAAGATTTTTATTTGACTAATTATTCCATAGATGTTATGCTTATTATTTTAGACAATGGTTCTATGCATGAAATTATGGTAGAAATAATATTCAGAGGATGATATAGAGCAATTGAAATTTGTATGAAAGTACTCAAACATTATTATGTTGCAATAGTTTCAGTAGAGATGTAATTTGAAGAAATATGTAGATGAATCATTTTTCAAAATTGTATGAATGATCATTTTTTCAATATCATCATGAATGAGTTTCCTATAGGAAGGAAAAAAAAAAGAAATCTGAAAGGATTATGATTAAGTTACTCTTGGAAAAGAAAATTGAGACCATTGTATGCTTCTAAAGTTAGCAAATTTATAAATGATATGGAATAGAAAAATAAAAGGTAATGATGTATATTATACATGCAGGGTAAGGTTTCCTATTATGAGTGTATAAAAGTAATGTATTGAACTCTATGATATGCATAGGTAATTTTTAAGTTTGTAATATTAATTATCAAAAGGATGTCAGGTAGGAGTTATTAGATAGAAGGTTAAATCAGACCTGTAGAGCATTGGCATGACTAAAATGATGTAGGGTTGAATGATCAGATCAAATTCTATTAAGGAATAATAGAAAGGAGGCCTACACACAATAATCACTAGTAAAATTGTTAGTTCGACCATGTGAATTATAAGGCAGGCTAGTTTAAGTCTAGGCATCAGTTTAAGTTGGTATTTAGCACCCAGAACTCTGTAGGAGCAGCGAAATAGATTAAGGTAAGTAGTGACAGACTTAATAAATTAGCGAAAGGTTTTCCAAAAGGTGCTCAACAACCATCGTTATGGTTCAGATCTATTATCTAACAGTGCGATGGTAGTCATTGAACTAAAGAGAACCATGGATTTGTGGTAACCTTCACAATTATAACATGGGAAGTTGGGGCCATAGTTTCGGTTCGGGCCAAATTAAGTTGGCATAAGCAAGAGTTGAAACTCTCCTCTGGAAATTTTTTCAAACTAACAACGCGTCCTGTCATGACTCCTAGAAAGAGATAGGAATACAATGCATTAGTTGAAGGGTTCATTAACTATTAGACGAGGGAAGGGGTGGTGAAATTGGTTATATACTATGAAAACAGAAAACTCATAAACTGATACACACACCCTTTTTCAAATAACATGTCAAACTCTAAATATGTACACTATCATATATCATTTTATACCTTGAAAAGTAGTAATCAATATTCACTAACCTGGTAACATGGTTAAGGAAAAACGATATTGAACACAAATGATTTTAGGACAATATTTTAGTAAAGTCACCTTATAAGCTAGCTATGGTACATTTTCACATTAACAGATTCATCATTATAGAAATAAGAATCAAAATCGGAAACATTCACTGTTCTTTCATTATAGAGACAAGAATAAAGACTAGAAACATTCATAGTTTCATTGTTATAGAGACAAGAGTAAAGACATGAAACATTCACAGATTCATCGCTATAGAAACAAGATAAAAACTAGAAACATTTACAGTCCCATCCTTATATAGATGGTAGTAGAAAAACTTGAAACCATAACAGTATTATTGTTATAGCAACAAGAATAAAAACTAGAAACATTTACAGTCCCATCCTTATAGAGACAGAATATAAAAAGTACAAACAATCATAGCATTATCATTTTAGATATGAGAATAAAAATGGAAATAATTATAGTTCAATCATTTTAGAGACAAGATTAAAAACGAGGGGGGTCGAAACCTTAACCATCCCTCTTAACCAAGAGATACTACATCGTGTGCTTTTTTCATACAACCTACAAAATACAAGTATGTAAATACCAAATTCTGAAGCTCAACACTATCTAGAACCTCGTAGGCACACAGAGGTATGTTCCCTAGTGGAACATATGAGCCAGGGTGAATACAAGCCTCAATAAAAGGTGCAACCAACCAAAAAAAAACACTAGCGAGTTCAAAGTAGGAGGTACCCACTTGTAGAACCAAAGAGGGTGGATTAACCTTATGTCCAAATTTGTGACAAAACCCCATAGAAGGGAACCCGCATTGAAGGTACATGACAAGGGATAAAACAAATAAGTTAAATTTGAAATGGAACTGCAACAAAAAGAACCCAAAATCTCAAAAAAGTTAAGGAGGGATAATAATAAAGTTTACCTGTATAAAATCATTTGTAAAGTCGATCACCTTCTAGCTACCTGTAGTAGAAATTATAAATTAAACGCTCGCCAAGAAATTTTGAAAAGGGTAGAAATTCGAAAAGGGAGTGAATTAAGAGAATGGTTTTCATGAAATTCTACAACAAACAAAATTGAAAACTTACCCTTACTGGATTATTTGATGGAAAACTTTCCTCTGCTAGAGTAGTATTTTTGGGCAAGTGGAAGCCAAAAAGGGGAGGCACCTGCATGTATACTCAAAGATGTAGGGAGAAAACAAGAGAAAATTAGAATCCCATAAGGCAATGGAATTGAGGAAAGAAGTGGTCGAAGATTTAACACATTCACGTAGAGTGGTCATACTTGTAAGAGGAGAAAGGGCCTTAAGTCATCTGGGTAGAAGGATTGCCTCCCATAACTAGAGTACAAACCTGAAAAATAGATAAATTGTTTAACCATATGTTAGTAATCATGTCAGAAGAGTGGACAAGAGGTTTTTATCGAGTTATGGTTTTACCTGGTACGTCGTAGTTGTTGTTAGGGAGTGGGATAATTAGCTAGCGAGGGTTGAAGCCACCACGAGAAACTCTGGAAGGACCCTAGGTATCACCCTCACAGAAAACCCATTCGTTGCATCAAGAGGTTATCAAGTGAAAGGCATACAATGGGGTTAGGGTTAATGGAAACGTAACATCACTATAGAATTTATCTTCGTAAATCTCCACCCTTGATTATCGGTACCTCGAGTATTGAGTAGGCACGTGAAGGGTATGGTAGCCATGGGAACATAAATGAGGTGTAAGTAGGAGAGTGGAGGAGTTGGGAAGTAGTACTGTAACGTTTAATTCGAGGAGTACACTTCAAAAGTTTATAGACTTATTACCCTAGATGCATAGTTAACACAACTAAGGTATGGTTTCCCCATAACACCATGGTTATTAATGTTTAAGATATAACTATAGTTGGTAAAATAGGAATAGGAAAAAGGACCATAAAAGCTAGATACTTTAAAATTAAACATTAGCTAAGTAGGACAATGGGGGTTGTTAAATTTACCATCAGTTCCCACATAGCGCATAACTAGGAAGGGAAGAATATTTACCAAGACGCTATGCTATTGAACCATGCATTATAAAATCAAATATAATATAACTTGATGGATATGTGCATAAAGGTAGACATAAGCCTTATGTCATTCCACATTATTTAAGAGCAGATTAGCAAAAATTTTATTACTGTATTGAAAAAAAATCTCTTAGTGCATGCAATGAAGGAACATATTAGAATATGTAATCCTAGGTGTATGAAAAAAGGTATCAGAGTTCAAGTTACTACATTGGGCCTCAAAGGCACCATCATGGATAAATAGAAGATGTTGACATAGATTGTATGTTTCATAATGTACTGAGGTGGATTAGATTGTAACAGAATGACACAAAGCTCTCCTACAACTAATATGGGCGACAAGGATTTGTATGTGGAAATGGGTGAAGATATCACTTCACTACCCTCTCGGTTGGTGGTTATAGTGAAGAATATGCAATAGGAAATAGAACAACTTAGGAGTAGTAATGAACAATTACTAAAAGCTAGTGCAGAGCAGGAGACAATGTTTAGAGAGTGGATGGAAACGTCCAACCACAAAAGCAGTGATCTAGAAGGACAAAAGAGGAAGAAAAGTGAAACAGAATTTGAAAAATCTAAAAGTGGAGGGAGTCGGGTCAGATATCCCCCAAAGTACAAAAAATAATGAAGAAGATAGAGTTACAAGGTGAGTTTAGGAAGATTAAGCCCCCTACCTTTGACGGGGAGAAAGAGGAGGATGTAGAGGCTTGGCTACTAAATATCATCAAATACTTTCAGGTGTACAAATATGAGAGTAATTTGAAGGATTGTCTGGCCATGTATCAGCTCCAAGGTAAAGCTACCTTGTGGTGGGAAGAGGTATAAAGTGCACATTTTCTAGAAGCAAATATTACTCCTAGGAGGAATTTCGAGAATAATTTAAAGTCACACTATCTTAGTGAGCGTTACTATAATGATCACGCCATAGAATTCCATCAATTGAAGCTAGGGAAACTAAACATGAACGATTTTGTGGTAAATTTTACCAACCTACTATGATATGTGCCCTATCATAAATAAGAAAAGGCCAAAATACAACAATTCTTAAATTGTTTACCCACCTGTTATAAAGAGAGAATTGAGGTTCATCAACCAAAATCAATGGATGAAGTAGTAAGGAAATTTTGGTTGTGTTAGTAATAGTTGAAGAATAAAAGTGAGGGTGGAAAGTCATCGAAACATAAGGATAGAAACAAGGCAGGAGGGAATGTTAAAAGAAAGAAGCCCTCTCACCTTAATAATTTTGGTAAGGATCATCAAAGGAATAATTTTAGCAAAGGAAATGCAACTCCACCAATACAATCTTACACGGGATCAAAACCCATGAACTGAACAACAAGAATAATAATGGCATAAAAGAGCGGGAAACATTAAAATGTTGGGGCTATGGTGAGACACACTTGTTAAGAGATTTCCCACATAACCCTAGATCTTTCCAGAATATTCAAGAAATCCAAGAAGTAATGACAATGAATGCCATTTCTAAGAATATTCCTAGGATTAATGAAACATTGGAAGACAGGTAAGGCGAACATCAATCTACCATAATTGAAATAGAAGGTACTATATTGAAACAAAATCTGTCTGTTTTAATTAATCCAAGGGCTAGTTTAAGTTATATCAACCCCCAAATTGTATAAAACTGTAATTTAAAATACAAAAAATTCAAGAATTCTTGGCTCGTCCAGTTGGCGATGGGTACTAATAGAAGGGTAACTAGTCAAATTAAACAATTTGTTATTAATTTAAATGGTTACTATGATGTGCTAATAGGAATGGATTGGTTAGAAAAGTAGGGAGTTGTTATAAACTTATTAGACAACATAGTTTAATGTGTGGTTCAAGGTGGACATACTTGGTTAATTAGAGGAAAACCAAAACTAGTATCAACTCAACAAATTACAACATTACAACTTAAAAGAAGTGCTATGAAAGGGTGTTAGATGTATATGGTGCAGTTAGAAACTAGTGAACAATTACCTGAAAAAATGAATAATTTACCGGTTATTGGGGAATTTCAAGATGTTTTTTCTGGAAAAAGATTTGGGAACACCCCCACATAGAGACGTAGATTTCACGATTGATTTGGTGCCAGGTACTCTTCCAGTTTCTAGAGCCACATATAGGATGATAGTACTAGAGTTACTAGAATTAAAAGTGTAGTTAAGGGAGTTGTTGAATAAGGGGTATATTATGCCTAGTGTCTCACCATGGGGGGAAACAGTGCTCTTTACCAAGAAAAAATATGACACCCTTAGAATGTGTATTGACTAATGCGAGTTGAAAAGTTTAACAATAAAAAAACAAATAGTTTTTCCTCGAATAGACAATTTGTTCGGTCAAGTGAGAGAGGAAACAATATTCTCAAAATTTAACTTAAGAACTAGTTACCACGAGTTACGTATCATGAATGAGGATACATCTAAAAAAACCTTTAAAACTAGATAAAATCATTATGATTTTGTTATGTTACCTTTCGGTATCACATATGCACCAACAAATTTTATGTGCCTGATGAATAATGTACTTCATCGACACCTTGATAAGTTCACACTTATATTTATAGATGATATTTTATTATATTCAAGGAATGAGGAAAAGCATAAGGAGCATTTGAGGATAGTGCCGCAAACATTAAGGGAGCATAAATTGTATGCAAAACTCATCAAATGTGATTTTTATAAAGATAGGACACAATATTTGGGACACATTAGTTTTAAAGAAGGATTGATTGTGGATCCTGAAAAGGTTAAGGCCATCATGAACTATCCTATACCAAATGATGTATCAACAATACATTCATTCATGGGAATTGTAGGATACTATTGCAGATTTATTGAAGCCTTTTATAAATTGGTCTATCCTATCACTTCTCTATAGGAAAAAGGGTATGAAATTTGAATGGATAGCCAAGTGTCAGGAAAGATTTGATAATCTAAAGAAATTATTAACCACAACTTCCATTATAAAAATTACACACACGAATAAATAATTCACTATGTGTACAGATGCTTGTTTGGAGGCTCTTGGAGGAGTACTAATGCAAGACAATCTGGTAATAGATTATGGGTCCAAAAAGATTAAATTACATGAACAAAATTATGCAATATATGATTTAGAATTGGTAGTGGTAATACATGTGCTGAAAATGTGGAGACACTATCTTCTAGGGAAAATTTTTACTCTAGTGACTAATCATATTGGTCTAAAATATTTTTTCATCCAACCCAACTTAAATGCAAGGCAAGAAAGGTAGTTGGCATTGCTTAGTGACTTGAAGTTTGAAATAAATCATATAAAAGAAAAAGAAACCAAATTGGTTGATGCTCTGAGAAGACATGCACATACTGTGTTGGGGATGTATGTTCGTAAGATAAGTACAAATTATATAGAGAAAGTTTCATCAAATCAGAGACCTTGGGTTCAATTCTTGTTTTATCTTCACCAGAAATGGGGTGAATAATGGATATGTAAAAGCTCGAAAATGAGAGGGTCGTACCGAAGCTTACAAAAAAAAATTATCGCAAACAAAACATCAATATGATTCTATCATGGTCATAGTAGATGTTTTACCTAAAGCAACACAATTTATACCAGTACAATCCAAATTTGGGACTGCCCAGATTGCTAGTATTTTCATGAAAGAAATATGTTGTTTACATGGAGTACGTAAAGTAATTGTATCAGATAGATATGCTAAATTTACCTCCATGTTTTGGAAAGTATTATTTGGGGGTATGTGATCATAGTTAAATTTCAAGAATGCATATCACCCACAAACCGTTGGGAAAACACAAATGACAAATCAGATTCTTGAAGACATATTAAGAAAGTAGGTTATGAACCAACCCACAAATTTGGAGGATTTTCTACACTTAGCAGATTTTTCCTATAACAATAACTATCAAGCTACTATTAAAATGAGTCCTTTCAAAGAATTGCATGGTAGGAAGTGTCATACACACAGTAGTTGGAGTCAACTCAAAGATAAACTTATATTGGGACCATATGATTTGCAGGAAATGGAAAAAATATTGTGGAAGATACATAAACATATCAAAACAGCTCAAGACCGACAAAAGAGTTATGCATACAAGAAAATGGTTCATAAATAATTCAGCGTGGGGACCATGTATTCTTATGGGTAAAACCTAGGAAAAGTACTCTACGAATAGAAACTTGTCCCAAGTTGGCACCATGATTTTGTGGGCCTATCTTGGATAGAGTTGGGTAAATAGCATATCATCTAGCCTTGCCCAATCACATTAAAGCACATAATGTATTTCATGTATCCTTATTAAAAAGGTATGTCCATGACAACCATGTAATTAAATAGAATTTGATATAGGTGGAACCCAAAGAAGATTTCCTGACAGATTCACACTGTATTCTAGATCAGAAAGAGATCGTGCTCCAAAATCGAATTGCCACTCAAGTTAAAGTCTAATGGAATAACTCTACCCCTGAGGAGGCTACATGGGAGAAGGAGGATACTATGAAGGAGGCATACCCAGTACTATTTCAGTAAGAAACAACTGAACAATAAAAATGCTGAGGATGATGTTATTTTGACAGTGGGAAGATATAACACCCCTTGTTGGTTGTGTGGGGCCTAACCTGGGTTTAGCGTTAGTTAGCCAAACAAATCGCTACACTACTAGCCCTTTTGGCATCAGCCCGCAGAGCGTAGACTGAAGTCTCACCTGAAGTATTATAGGAGGATGCTAGAACCAAGTTTCTGCACCTTGAGATGGTCATGATGTTGGTTTATACCCTCAGTTCCTATTTTCGCATAGGTCATTAAGCTTTAGGGCTCTATCAGTCTAGCCCTTTATTCTACCCTTCAGCACCTCTACAAAGGTGTATGATTAACCTTCGTGCAACCTTAACTCGTGGTCTAGGTACTTTCACACTGCTATGACAACTTATTATATAGGTTCCCAAGTTATCTTAATTTTTTTACATATCTTACTAAATAATCACAGTTAGAGCCACGTAAATTGATATTATTACTTGCGTTTCATTAACCAATATAATCACATATATTCACACATTACATTAACATTGTAAATTTACCCAAGAGGCAATATAACTAGGTGCATTAACAGGAAATACATACACATAATTTGTAAAATACTTCTCTTTATTGATATCTTTACACTATTACAGAATCTATCCACCCTACGCACACAACTGCAGAGGTCTACACACTCAGCTGTGGAATTCCACCCTAGGCCTCTACACACTTAGCTATAGAGCCTTTATGTATGCTAAGAACCAAACACTTAGTCTTCAATACTATTTACTTCATTCTTCACTAAAGACTTAAAACTACTTAGAGCTTACTTACTTAGCTCCTTTTTATATAGTCCCTTGGTCCGCTGACCATGGGTAGATCTTTATCACTGACTTTACACTTTAGAAAGTAAGGGTGGTCAACCCTTTATGACTCTTGATACCTTCATGCTCTGCGACGACAAAATGAGTTGACTTTACAACTTTATTACAAAATTAACCCAAAACAAGGGATTTTAGCCCTAAAACTGTCCTTAGGGGATCACATTCCCAACAGGCCCTCAACACAAATATGGTGGCTCACCCTCGAGTCACTATACATGTGTGAAGATCTTGGCGCGAAGACCTCCCAGGTCAACCTATATGACTGCAACCTCAAAAGTGCACTATGTGGCCACCTGCTTTGCTTCTTCAACCAACTTCTTGGTCGCTAGTCCTGAACTGTCAGCTTGAAGTTTCTGTTGGGTAGCTTCCATAGTAGTAAGCTTGGCTTTAATAGAGGTCATGACCACATAAGCCTCATCAAGCCAGGGTTTTAGTCATGCCTTTAGCACTGCCTCCTTGTGCTACACTGCATTGATCTATTCCTTCAACTGCTTGGCCTCCTGTAGCTTTGCTAGGCTCTGTGTGAGCCCAACGGTTCGTACTGTAAATTTTACTTTGTCATAGTGTTGCTGCAGTTCTTGCTCTTTTATCTCTAGCTGCCATACATTACGGTCCTCCTGCAGGCTCATCAGGACCTCGAATGAATATTCAAAAAGTTGTGTGCAGTTTGCTACTACACTATCTACCACTGTTATTCCCTCTGTGATAGTGATTGCATGCTACTCCTTTACTTCTGGCGGATTTGAAGGCTAGAACTTCAACTATAAGTCTACAATCTGTAGTTTCAGCTCCACCTAAATATTAGCCATCTTTGTACAAGCATTGTGCACCCCTATAGCAAGCTTGCAGATGTGCACCTTGACCAGTTCTTCCTCAGGATTGGCCAACTCCAGGACCATTCAACATGCCTCCTCCACGACCTGAATTATACACTTGTTTCGGTTGGTTAACTTAGTCACAATGGCAATGTTAGAGTCTTTCCATAGGGCCATGTGTTCATTATTAATCCTCTACTCACTGACTACTTGTAAATTGCAGTGTTCATGGACCCTCAGCTACACAATGATTCCATCCTGTAATAGGTGGAGTGCTTTTCCCGAGAGAATTTCAAAGTTCAACCCTAATCCCTTGAGGGTTCTAACAGTGGTCCTATTAGCTTCATTCAATGTGGTCAGTGCTCCATCTAGTAGCACTATCGCGTTGGAGACCTTCACATGCAACATCTCAACAGCTTCTGAAGTGCCGATAGTGAGGCTAGTGGACACCATGCCAGCCTGTGATATGCAAGTTTGCAACTCTTGTGCCTCACCATAGCTCGCAAAGAACTCACCATAGAGATAGTGTGTCCAATTGAACTGGACTCCTTCGGCACATTGGGTTACCAGAGCAATGATTGGTGCCAACAGTTCATCTGCACGACACTTCCTCATCACCTTCCTGCCAAACTCTGCGTGGCCACCTTAACTATAGGGTCACTGGTACTTGAGATGGCATGGCTTTGTGGCTTCTTCAAAAGCTTGGATTTCTCCTTCATGGCCTCTGCAAGGGCTTTCTCGCCACCTTTTCTGCCAAGCATCATGGCTAGATTTACTCCTGTGTAGGGAAGTCATGTGATCCTATGGATCAATCTATCGATGATGGGTATTGGCTCCTCCAACCATATACACTCATCGTGCACTAAGCATAACAACTACTTGATGACCAATATTGTAATCAGGGTGTGATTGTAGTGTGCTACCCATAGCAGGTTGAGTAGACCTACCTTGTCTACTCCCCTGAGCCACTTCTGCAGTTCAAACGTAGTCATCCTCGTGGTTGTATCAATAATGTGGCACATTAGCCACTCTGTCGCTAAGTGCAGGAACTTCTCATGATCAGCTAAGTATCAATCTTCCAGTTTTAACAAAGAAACTCACCACAAGTGTGGTTCTTCAAAGACAATATCGTACGACAAGGGAGGGGTTTGCAAGGGGACATTGCTCTCATCAATGTCCTTTGGGACCTTCGTTTTGCCCTTGTGTGGAGGCATGTACTTGAGAAATTTGTTGATAGGGTCAGCATCCTGGACTTCAACTTCCTCCACTCCTACCCCCAAGTCCTCATCAGCCACCCAGATGTCCTCAATTTCTTCCTCCTTTGGCTGCAAGTTAATGGTTTTTACCTTTTCCTATGCAATGGTCTTGTTCTTTGGTGGGTTTCTTCTTGGCGATGTGCACATTGCTATCACAACTTGCTTTCCATTTTTATCCATCACACTCTCCTTGGTTGGGGTCAGCTTCAGTCTAGGTGTCTGTGGTGATTTGGGAACTTCAATTAATACCTCTACAACCTCTGGAGCAGCTTCCTCTGCCACCCCAACGACCTCCAGCACAACCCCATTGGCTATCACTGCTTCGACATCCATAGCTTCAACGGGTGTCAACACGACGCTGTTCAATAGTTCTTGTGTATCCTTTGGTAGTTTCTCAAATGGTGAACTCACTATTAGAGCTTCAAATAATTCTCGGTTCATGTGCGCTTGAGTGCTCAACAACTCAATTCTCAAAATGCTAAGGGTTTTTCACTAGGAAGCCACTTGTAATTTATAGGGCACTTTTAATTCAATTCCAACCATTACCCCCACATTTGGTTCATTAATGTTGGATTGGTGGCATATTTCCAAGGATCATACCCATAAAGTTTGTCTTAAATACAAGCCACCCACTCCATTTGGCCGCATTCCTACTATTAAATCATGAAAAATGACTTTAAAGGTCACTTTGTGGGTGACCTGCATGATTTCTCCTTGGGTAGCGCAGCTCCATTCGTGTTGTCGCGAACCCTGTGAAATTGTTTCGCTCTCCACACTCATCCAATTGCATAGTTCCCCAACCCGAGCAGTGTAGTTTATAGTTCTGTGCCTCCTTTCGGCTACCTAGAGTGCTAAGACTATGCTACCCTCATATTTTCACTTGGTCCGATCACCGATGTATGGATTCAATTGGCTACCATTCACCTTTCTTGGGAAGGGATCTCCATTCAATTTAACCAACGGAACTGCTCCACCATCGGTAATATCCTTAATGACATAGGGCCTAACCAGTGCATTCTGAACTTCCCTGGAAATTTATCAAACTTACTGTCATATAACAAAACGAGATAATTTACCTTAAAGTTGCACAACTTAATGTGCCGAAGATGCCATGCTTTTTCGTGCTGCTTCTGGACCTATTGGTGAAATCTAGCAACCAATCTTTCTTCCTAAAGCTTAGCCAGCTGCACGAGCCTCCCTTCTAGGGCTTTGCGATCAGTCATATCCGTGAGTGCTGCTATGCACAGACTAGGCACAATGTATTCCATGGGTATCACTACTTCAACACCATATACAAGCCTAAGGGGTGTATGTCCAGTCAACTTTTTGCATGTCGTATGATAGGCCCATAGTACTATGTTTATGCTTAGGTCCCAATAAATTTGCTGAGCGTTGCAAACCTTGGTCATCACATTCTCCAACACCTTATTGAACACTTCCACTGTCC
Organism: Pinus taeda; assembly: GCA_000404065.3. Taxonomy (NCBI): domain Eukaryota; kingdom Viridiplantae; phylum Streptophyta; class Pinopsida; order Pinales; family Pinaceae; genus Pinus; species Pinus taeda. Next base: position 67,002 of record APFE030894427.1, on the reverse strand, counting down.
CATTATCTTGTGGGTGATAAGGTGTGCTTTTTTGATGATATACCTGAAATTCCTCCATCAGTGCGTTGATTGTATCATTCAGAAAGTGTGTACTACAATCACTCATCAAAACCTTTGGACACCCAAATCACATCAGTACATACTCAAAGAGCAATTTTGTAGTAGTCACACCTATGTAATCCTTCATAGGCTATGCCTCCACCCATCGAGTTAAATAATCAGTCATGGTGATAATGTACCACGCTCCCATCTTCTTTCCTTGAGGTTGAATGGGTCCCACAAAATCTGTAGCCCATTTCTCAAAAGGTTGTAACGTCATCTATGGGTTTAGAGGAAGCTCATCCCTCTACAATGGCCTAGCAGTCCTTTGACACACATCGCACACCTTGCAGTAATCTTTTGAATCTGGATGGAGGGTTGGCCACCACAACCCTGCACGTAGAATCTTCTATGCAGCCGCTCTCCTTGCATAATGGCCTCCTATGGTGGCCCCATGAGTGTTCACGAGGATACTTCTCCTTTCAAAATATAGTACATATCCTTGCAATGCTTCATCAAAACCCATTTTGTATACATGTCCAGCAAAAACAGAAAATTCTGCTGCATGTACCACTAACTCCTCTTTCTGTTGGATAGTGTAACCTTCCATGACATTTCCTGTCGTTAGGAAGTGTATGATTTTTTCAAAATGACCATCCGTGATGTGTACTGCAAATAGTTGCACATCAGGCAATCCCTCCACCAAATTAGTGGTCTATTCCCACGTTTTGATGTGCGACAGATGGCCTAGTACTGTGTTTAGTCATCTAGGCTTCACAATAACTTCACAATCTTACTCCTGGAACAATAACAACCGCCTACAGATTCTCCTCCCCAACACATGCTTATTGACCAGGTATTTCAACGTGGAGTGTTCTCTATATATCTTAAAATGTCCACCTAGTAAATAATGTCTAAACTTCTGGAGCACATATAACATGGCTAACCCTTCACGCTTAGTGTTAGAATATTTCTTCTCATCCTTAGATAACCTCTGACTTGCAAATTCTACAGGATGGTCCAATTCTCCTCCACCAACCTGTGTCACAACTGCTCCTAGCACTATACATGACACATCTACATGTACATGAAAATATTTCTTCCAATCTAGGAAGACTAAAATCGACACAGTGACCATTTTTTATTTCAATACATCCAATATTTTCTTACAGTCCTCATTCCAACAGAACATGACATCCTTTCTCAACAACTTCTCCATAGGCGTGATGATCTGAACATATCCCTTGATAAACTTCTTGTGAAACCCACTATGTCCTAAGGTTGCACTTAGCTCTTTCACACTCCTCGGTGCCTCCAAGTTAAGTATCACTCCGATCTTCATGGGATCTACCATCAGTCCCTATCTACAAACCACATGGCACAAAAAAGTCTCAAATGGAACACAAAGCATGCGTTTCTTCAAATTGAGTGCAATCTAGTACCTTCGAAAAATATATAGCATGAGGCAAAAACTTGACACATGATGTTTTACCAACCCAAACACAATCCAGTCATCAAAGTACACCTTCAAAAGCTCATGAATGAGTTCCTTGAATGTAACAATGATTACAGATAAAAAAATCACAGGCGCATTCTTCAATCTGAAAATAATTACAGTGTACTGAAAACATCCCCAATCAATCACGAAGGTTGTCTTGCTTCTATTCTCTGGCATGATTTTGATCTGTTGGTACCTAGAGAACCCATCAGTAAAGGAGTATGCCTCTTGACTACCTACACTATCCAATACCTCATCAGTAAATGGGATCGAGAAGGGATCATGTACGCAAGCATCATTCAACTTCCTAAGATATATGCATATCCCTAATTCATCCTTTTGCTTCTTTTGTTATGCCACGATTATTCTTACCCAATCAGTATCTTCTATGGGCTCAATGATGCTTGTTGTGAGCATATTCTCTAGCTCCAAGTAACCCTTCTCCTTACACTTCAGATTGAGACAATAAGGTATTTACTTAACCGGCTTTGCGTCAGGTTTTAATGTGATATTCATAATGCCTAGGTCTCCTATTATCCCCTTTAGCTTTGTAAACTTGGTAGGGAACACATCCCATTATTTAGAGAGAAATTCAGTGACATTATCTACCATCACATCATCCCCTAAATCTCCAATCTTCGTGAATTTGAGCTCCACCTCCATACCAATATTTACTTATTTCATTTTCAGTGGCACGGTTATATCAAGATTCTCAATTTATGGTCCCTCAACCTTCCGACAACCGTCTATTTCAGGGATATTAATTTTTCATGGATCCTCTTCTTCTTCTTTAGTAGTCATGTTATATAATTCCAGCATGTGGCTCAACTGAGTAGTCAAATCACGTTGAATCAATCCAAAGGATCCTGCGGTATCCTGAAGATTGCTACTTTAACATCTTGTAGCGCTTCGTTAATATAGTTAAAACCATCTTCAAAGGTGAATTTCATTATGAATCCTACATGCAAAATATCCCATTCACCTGTGCCATGGCAGAGCTCTGTTTCCAAGTACCAGTTCATCAGGATGACATCCGAGGTGTGACAGAACAAGTGCACCAATTTAGGTTGGGGCGTCGGTCCAGAAGCCTTAGCCCATTTGGACAAGTGTGTAGGTGGGTCATCCTTCCTGTCATATTTTTCTACCATTCGTACCTTTGGCTTCCCAAAGTGTGTTCTCATCATCCTCTTATACTCGAGCCAATCATCAAAACTACCCTTGTGTGTATGCGAGCATCTTGCGGGCGTAGTGTGCAGTGCCCAAGCCAAAGCTTGGAAGTGCTACTTTTGTGGTACCTCCCTTTCAAATGCATCCAAAAATACATCTACATCATTCAGGCCTTCATAAGTGGGTAGGTTTCTTACCTCTGATGATACACAGCATGGCAAGTAGGTCATCATGTTACAGCTCAGCGTGGTTACTTTATGTAGCAAATTCTGCCAGCGCTCTAATTCCTCATCAGAGTCTGAGGTGCAGAAACTCTCGTGATCTCATGTAACTCATCCATCCGCTATCAGATTCACCTAATGTTGGTCTCGCGCTATTATCTTATATATGCAATCCAAATCGTCATCGCTCTCGTAATCATGGACTGGTTCAATATAGTGTGATGCTTAAGCAGGATCTAGGGGTACTATTATGCGGAGCAATTTCTTCTGAAATATCATATTTCACTTCTTTAGGTTGATTATCCCGTTGATGTCAGTAGCTTAATCAATTCTAAGGAGCACAGGGTAGGGGTTGTTTTCATCCATAATTTCTATGACTTCAAAGTCAACGAGTGTGCTCATGCCTTCAATATCTATAGTTACTCCTTGCAGTCATCCCATGGAGACGATCTTTTGCTGATTTTCCATCCTTAACTGAATCGGAGATCACTGTAGTGTGGGCCTTCCTATTCGATCCCAAGTCTGCTTTGGTAAAACATTCATGTCTAACCCCAGATCCAGAATAACCTGATCCATTTCATATTCTCCTATCTGCGTAGTCAGTCTCATCTCTCATCCTTTACTTGCCTTATGCTTACCAATCTCCCGTACAATGCATATTTCACCATAGTGTTTCTGGTGCATCTATTTATAAGCTCCTGTAACCGCTTAACTGAACTGCACTTTACGAAGAAGCATGCGCTACTCCCTCCTCATCACCCAATGGAGGTGAAATCAGTGGGCTATATTGAGGACCCTTTCTTCCTTTGTTTCTGTAAGTATTTCCACTTCACGTATCCTTTCACATTAAGGTAGTTGCATAACCCATTTTTTACACAATATCATCTTAGTCCATGCATTTAAAGACTTCAAGTACTTATGTCACCGACCTTTGAAAAGGCATCGCTCCACCTCACTGTAGCTGACTGAGGTATTGACCATGAATTCAGTCACAAATCCTCCTATGACATGATCGAGCCAACGATCAACAACAAGGGTGATCTTATCCTCAGAGGCTTCCAGTATTTGCACTAAATCCGGGGTCCAGACAATAGGACCGCCAAGTCTCCACCTTCCTTGGTTATCTGTTAGCTTCACGATCCACTCGTATAGCTCATCTAGAATGGAACATAAGAAATCTCATGGCTTTCTATATGGATTTTTGTTCTCTTGCAATGTGAATTACGGACCTTCCTATACAACTAGTCTTCTATCTATTTCCTAGTTAGATTCTAGTGATATGACATCACATATATTTGATGTAGATTCCAGTCCCAGTAACGGAACCATTTGTTGGCTGCATGGGGTCTGACTTGGGTTCAGTGTTAGTTAGCCAAGTAAATCACTACACTACTAGCCCTTTCGGCATTAGCTTATGGAGTGCGTAATAAAGTCTCACCAGAAGTAGTATGGGGGGATGCTGGAACCAATTTTCGGCACCCTGAGATGGTCATGATGTCTGTTTATATCCTCAGTTCCTACTTTCACGTACTTCACTAAGCTTTAGGGCTCTATTAGTTTATCCCTTTATTCGCCCTTCAGTACCTTCACAAAGGTGTACGATTCACCTTCGCACAACCTTAACCCATGGTCCAGGTACTTTCATGCTACTATGACAGCTTATTACACAGGTTCCCAAGTTATCTTAATTGTTTTACTTATCTTATGAAACAATAACAGTTAGTGCCACGTAAACTGATATTCTTACTTGTGTTCCATTAACCAATATAATCACATATATCCACGCATTACATAAACATTGTTAATTAACCCAAAATGCAATATAACCAGATGCATTAACAAGAAATACATACACAAAACTTGTAGAATACTTCTCTTTATTTATATCTTCAGACTATTATAGACTCTATCCACCCTGCGCACAGAGCTACATAGGTCCACGCACTCAGCTACAAACTTCCACCCTAGGCCTCTGCGCACTTAGCTATAGAGCCTCTGCCTATGCTAAGACCCGAACACTTAGACTTCAAGACCCTTCACTTCATTCTTTGCTAAAGACTTAAGAATACTTAGAGCTTACTTACTTATCTCCTTTTTATACAATCCCATGGTCCCTGGACCATGGATGGATCTTTACAACTGACTTTACACTTTACAAAATAAGGGCAGACAACCCTTTATGACTCTTGACACCTTCATGTTCCAAGACAACAAAATGCAAATACTTTACAAATTTATTAGAAACTTGACCCAAAACATGGGCTTTAGACCCAAAATGATCCCATTCCCAACACCCGTCTACTGTTATGTAAATATCTTCTTCATTGTTTGTCATTATACAATTTTAGTACATGGCTAGTAAGGCATGAAAAAAAACTAGATTTTTGAAATGATATTGTTAATAAATAAATTTATGGAATAAAGCTAGAAAATATTGGGAGAGATTTGTATTAGAGAAACTTGCCAAATCTGGAAAATATTTAAATGATCATAAATTCCATTAAAAAGGAAAACATTCATTTGAAGATAAACATTGAGGAAAATGATCTATGGGAGAGAAAAACATATTTTAAAGGAAAAAAATAAACAACCTAGGCTAAGAGGTAAGTAGAACCCTAAAAGGAAGAATGTTGCCAAGGAAACATCTACTGAAGATTAATGTATATAATACATGCTGGGAATCATCAAGATGTTGTTGATTCAAGGAAAAATTTCTCTACCCAACGGAAACCAAAGGAGATTAGTTCAAGGTTGGGAAGATAAACACTTTCCTAGAAGCATTTTACAACTAGGAGCATTATTCCAACCAGTGGTCCAAGTAAAGGTTCTACTAATTTATTTTATAAAAGAAATTCATACTATGTTAATTGATCATTTATGAGTAGAGGTTCTATTCATTTCCTTTATAAATGAACTTGCTAGTCTATTTATTGAACTGTTATGGAAAAAGTACAATTATTTCTCTATGACAAATGAAGTACGGGATTTTTATTTGATTAATTATTCCAGAAATGTTATGTCTATTATTTTGGACAGTGGTACTATGGATGAAATTGTGGTAGAAATAGTATTCACAGGATGATATAGAGCTATTGGAATTTTTATGAAAGTACTTGAAATGTTATTATGTTGCAATAGTTTCAGTAGAGATGTAATATGAAGAAATATGTAGATGAATCATTTTTTAAAATGGTAAGAATGATTGTTTAGTCAATATCATCAGGAATGAGTTGTAGGAAAGAAAACAAACAAATCTAAAAAGAATATGATTAATTTACTCTTGGAAAAGAAAACTGAGACCAATGTATGCTTCTAAAGTTAGAAAATTTATAAATGAAATGCAATAGGAAAATAAAAGACAATGATGTGAATTATGCATGTAGAGGAAGGTTTCCCTAATTATGAGTGTAGAAAATTAATGAATTGAACTCTACCATATGCATAGGAAAATTTTAAGTTAGTAATATTAATTATCAAAACTATGTCAAATAGGAGTTTTCAGATGAAGGTGAGATCCGACCTGTAGAGGGTTGGTGTGACTTGAATGATGCAGGGTTGAATGACCAACTCAGATTCTATTAAGAAATATTATAAAGGAGACATGTACACAATTATTACTACTTGAAAATTTTTAGTTCGACTATGTGGATCACAAGGCAGGCTAGTTTAAGTCTAGGCATAAGTTTGGGTCACTAGTTAGCACCTAGAACTTAATAAGAGCAGTGGAACATATTAAGGCAAGAGAAAACATACTTAATATAAAAACGAAAGGTTTGACAACAAGAGCTCAACAACCATTGCTGTGGTTCCAATCTATTATCAAACATTGTGATAGTAGTTAGTGAAATTAAGAGAACCGTGGAGTTCTAGTAATCTCCACTATTATAACAAGGAAGGTTGGGGCAATAGTTTCTTTTGGGGCCAGAGTAAGTTAGAATAATATAGAGTTGAAAGTCTCCTCTAGATTTTTTTTCAAACTAATATAACATGTCGTCTCAAATCATATAAAGATATAGGAATAAAATTCATTAGCTGAAGGGGTCATTAACTAGTAGATGAGGGAAGAGGTGGTGAAATTGGTTATATACTATGAAAACCAAAAACTCATACACTTATACTCACACCCTTCTACAAATAACATGTAAACCTCTAAATATGTAAACTGTCATAGAATATTTTATACCTTCAAAAGTAGGAATCAATATTCACTAACTTGGTAACTCGGTTAAGGAAAAACAATACTAAACCCAAATGATTTTGGGGAAATATTTTAGTACAGTCACCTTATAAGCAAGCATTGAATAGACAAAAATGAGAACTCAAACTTGTTCCATCATTCGAATTACATGCAGAAATGTATATATGTCTATATATATATATATAACCAAAATCATTGCTTGGTACATTTCAACATTTACGGATTCATCATTATTGAAATAAGAATCAAAATCAGAAACATTCATAGTTTCTTCATTATACTGACAAGAATAAAGACTAGAAGCATTGGCAGTTTCATTGTTGTATAGACAAGATTAAATACTAAAAACATTCACATATTCATAATTATAGAAACAAGAATAAAAACTTGAAACATTTACAATCACATCCTTATAGAGATGAGAATAGAAAAGATGGAAACAATCACAATCTTATTGTTATAGCAACAAGAATAAAATTTGGAAACGTTTACAGTCCCATCCTTATAAAGATGGGAATAGAAAAACTTGAAATAATCACAGTATTATCATTCTATGTAGAATTTTAGAATCGACGTTCCAAGACATCCACCATGGCTCATCATAAGGATGGATCTACAAATTTGAAGGAAAAATCTCACGAGAGTTGGATAAATAGAGTGAGCTATGTGGCAAGTGAAATTTTGTGAGCCAACCATGCCATTATTTATAATCATAATTTAGTTAATTTAATTTTTTATTAAATTAATAATAAATAATCTTAATAATTTTAATTAATTTTGTTTTAGAACTTTAATTAATTCTAATTAATTTTATTTTTATTTTAGAATTCTGATAAGGTTGTTTAGATTTCTTTTTAAGATCTTAAAATTATTAATAATCTTAATTTTGAAAAATTCCTTAAAAATTAAAAATTAATAGTAAAGTTGATATTGATTTTAATATAATATTGATTCAAATTGTTTATCTAATTTTAATTTAGTTAGTTAATGTTAATTTTTATTTTAGAATAAATCCTTAACTTTTTATTCAAAAAGAATGGATACAATAGACACCAAGTGATCAGGGTCTTTAAGAATGTTGAGAATCACAAAAGCAAACAACCTATAAATGACCATGGAGGCAAAGTTCACCTCCCTTTATGAAAAGGAACAATATTAGAACCACCTTTAAACCCATGAACACCATCAGTAATTGCCTAAAATCGGTCAAATATCCACTTGATCCCAAATGCGACAAAGGAGTGTACATGATTCCTTGTTCATGCGGAAAAACTTACATAGGGGAAACAGGTTGATCCATCCTTACCATAATTCAAGAACATGTCGTCGACATAAAACATAGCCACTCTAAAACCTCAGCCCTAACTGAACATTCGAGGAAAACCAATCATCATGTCTATATAGAAAAATCCAGTGTGATGGCCAAAATCGATCATTATCCCCATAGTAGATTTAGAGAAGCCATATAAATAGGTAAACACTCAAACAACTTCAATCAGGATGAAGGATGGAAAATAAGTGACAACTGGATTCTTGCTTTAACCTCATAGATTGCCCTCCCCTCCCCTCTCTTCACTAAACTGGTCACCTCCATTCCTATCCTTACTTTTAAACCCTCACATCCTAAATAATCACCAACCCTAATCTAAAATTTTTTAATTCAGATTTCAACTATAAATATAAGATTTTATATAGTTAAAAAATAAAATGAAAATTAAAATTAAATAAATTTTTTTAAACCCATAATCTCAAATTTTAGATTAATAATATATTAGTATTTTAAATTTTATTTATTTTATTAATTTTATTCTTAAACGAAAAACATAAATTTATAAAATTAAAATAAAGAATAAAAATAAAATAAAAAAATAAAATAACATTGATTTAAATTAGAAAAATAAGTAAATAACTCAAGCGAAGTGTAATATATTAAAATTAACTTCACCTTAATTATTAAGGAGTTTTCAACTAAAATTCAATTTATTCTATGATTATGAATATTAATTGTAATTATATTAATTCTTAAAAATAAAACATCACCTAGAATGACATTTGCTTTTAAAAAGTTAAGGTTTACTCTTAAATAAAGTAACATTTACTAACTAATAAATTATCAACCAATCCACAATATTATATTAATCATATCCATTTACCATTGTTTTTATTTTAAGAAATTTTCAACATTAAGTTATTAATATTATGATCTTAAAAGGATCTAAATCCTTATTAAATTTATAAATACGAATAATTAATTAGATTTAATAAAGTTCAAAACAAATAATTAAAAACAAAATTAATTAAAATTATTAAGATTATTAATTATTATTTCAATAAAAATTTAAATTAATTAAAATTATCATTATAAATAATGACATGGTTGTCTCAAAATTTCACTCTCCACATAGCTCACTCCTCTATTTATCTAGCTCTCGTGAGATCTGTCCTTCACATTTATAAATCTATTCCGATGATGAGCCATGGTGGATGGCTCGAAACGTCGATTCTAAAAATAATGGATTCGATAATTCGAGAAGAAAATTCTACACATAATACAAATCGCAGAAGCCTCAAAACAACAACTATCATTCTAGAGATGAAAATAAAACTGGAAATAATTATAGTTCCATCATTGCAGAGAAGATATTAAAAAGTGGGAAAAATTATATAATGAGGGGGTAGAAACCTTAACCCTCCCTCTTAACCAAGAGATAGCACATCATGTGCTTCTATCCTACAAGCTATAAACTACAAGTCTATGAATTCCAAATGATGAAGCTCAACACTGTCGAGAACCTTAGAGGCACACAAAGGTATGTTCCTTGGTGGAAATTCTGAGCCAGGACGAATACGAGCATCAATAAAAGGTGCAACAAGCCAAAACTAAAAACCATGTGAAGTTCAACATAGGAGGTGTTAGGATATTCCGACACATAGGAAATAGATAAGTATAATTTGTTCTAGTGTAGAGTTAGGTAAAGTGTGTTTCTTTACTATGTACATGTGTAACCTACAATCTGATGGTCCTGATATGTTCTAGACATGAAGTGACCTGATGGCTCATTCTCTCCTCGGTATTACCAACACTTGATCCGTGGCTTAACACTCGATTGGTCCATGATATCTATTTAAAGAACATGGAGGGTCATTTTTAGGGTGACCGTTCATGAGAGAAGCTTATGTAAATTTTCATTCTTTTATTAATAAATTGCCTAAAGTGGTTGCGTTGGCTCACGCCATGGACTATTTCCCTCTTTGAGAGTTTTAACCACATCAAGAATACTGGTGTATTGATCTGTGATCTGTTTGTGAGCAATTTCATCTGGTGTTCTATCTAAGGAACTTACCCTATAAATTCCTACATGGTATCAGAGCTATTTGAGGGCCACATACGTTTGGTGATCCAAATCCGACGCCGATACAATTGCATCTGACTGTAGTTTCCTAGATATATTGCTTTGGACTACTTTTGGGCTGAGAGGACCGCTCTATTGTGTTAGGAGCATTTTTTCCAGTGAGGAACCCATTTCGTTTCACACGAAAAGGTTTCTGGTAGCCCTAGCTACATAATTTTTGAGATCTGGAGGTATATAGTCTTTATTTGCAGTTTTGGTTATTCATCTCTCTATTTATTTCAGTTTATTCACCTCTGTATTTTTTCTTACCTGGTCTATACCTTTCATTTCTACGTATGCTCTTTTCCCCATGACTCTATGCAGTTTGGGAAAATCAGAAACAAAAAGGAAGAATTTTTCTCATGTGTATGCTCTTTTCCATCTCGCTTTAGTGTGATATCGGAAAATGAGAAACATTGAGAAAAATATATAGTTTCTGGCGAAAGCTAACTTCAAGCCATAAGGTTTGTTTTTTCTGCATGTTCGTGTGGGTTGTGTGGTTTTTTGCTTTGTAGGAAAAAAGAGATTTTGCAAGTAAGCATGCACCCCAAAGCTTCAACGAAAAAAAAAACTCCTTCCTCTTGTCCAAAAATCACTAACCTTTTAAACTAGCTCACTTGGTCTAAGTCTTTCTTTTTGTTGAGTTACTTTTTCAAAAAGCACATGTAACTTATGTTTTAAAGTTACTTTATGTAAAAGGGTTCTCATCCATTATAAGAAAGTGAGTCACTATAATTCCAAAGTCTCTTTATATTTTATTTAAGTTACAATTTAGTGAGTAGCTCATAAATTACCATTGTAAAAGTGACTTTCACTTATTTATAAAATTGGGTCACATATATATTTTTTTAAAGTGACCTAATTAGATTAAGTTTGGAAAGGGGGAGTGTTTTCTTAAATATGACATTATCATTCACTTCTGCACATTCACGCACTTCATGGGCATCTTCAACAACTTTTCTTCAAAAAGCCATAACTTCTTCATCCGGAAGTCGTTTTTAGAGCTTTTTTTTTTAATTAGCCTAATTTTTCAAGATACTTCCATTGGAACACCTAGTTTCACCATCTAAATATTCAATTTCTGTTGAAATGGGAAGTCGATGCCAAGTTACTCTTGACAACATCAACTACTTCCAATGGTGGTCCTACATTGTGGATTTACTTAGAAGTAAAGGTATTTATAGAGTAGCCTCAGGCAAAGAAACTAAATCTAAGGATGAAGATAAGGTAGCTAAATGGGAAAATAGGCGAGGTCAAGCACGTAGGTTGATAGGGATGTTTATTTCTCTGAACCTTAGATTCCATATCACAGAACTTGATACCCCTAATGAAGCAATGAAACAACTTACTAAATTTTTTGTAATTAAAAATGTAATTAGAGACCATCAACTAGAAAATGAGTTGCTTACATTGAAGATTTTTTGGCCAAGTTCAAGACTGTTAGACTTCTCTTGGAAGGTGTTAAGGTTAAGAAAGAAGATGGTAGCCTTATTTATTCCATTCTTACTAAGTTGGGACTAACCTACTCTGTGTTTGTTTCCACCTTCCATTCTACTAGAGAAGCCTTTATTTCTCAAGGACAAGACTACAAGTCCCCCTCTTTTGATACTTCTTGTGATTGTTTAATACGAGAAGAAGAAAAACTCTTACATCTTGGTCTTCTTAGTCTTCGAAACTCTTCTAAGAAAGCCTTAGCTTCCCAACAACAACCAAATTTAAAGAATCCTGAGAAGCAGTAGCCTAGAAAGAATGGTCTTAAACCAAATAAGGGTCCTAAGCACTGTTAGTCTCAAAATGGAAAATCATTTAAACAAAATGATATGGAAAATAAAAACAAAGGGAAGAAGACTAATAGACGTTGCCACTTTTTTAATCGAGATGGCCACTTAAAATCCAAATGCTTTAGGAAGATGGAAGCTTTGGAAGCAGCAATGAAGAAGCATAACATCCATTTGGAGCACTCTTGAACTTCAACTTCATCTTCAAGAATAGCAGTTTCTGCATGTGGTTGTCAAGCATCTCGGTCTGGTTATGCACTAAATGTGTCTTCTTCTACTCATTCTCATGACTGGATCATTGATTTTGGAGCTTCTTATTACACGACCAAAAACAAAGCCATGTTTTTTTATTTAAATGATTGTAACATCGAAAATATATATGTTGGTGATGATAGATCTCTTAGTGTTCTAGGGACTAGAACTATTCATCTAGACAATGGTCAATTTAATGATGTATTATGTCTTGCAACCTTATCCTGCAACCTTCTATCTATATATCAGATAACTCCTTCAGGTGAAGGTAAAACCATTGAATTTTCACGTCATGATGTTGTAATTAAGGACCTAAGAGATCTTAAACAGATTTTAGCTACTGTCATTGCTAATGATTCTACAAGGTTGTATAAGTTTAGAAACTTTGGGTCATCAACTCTTCCCTCGGTATTTTTTGCTCATAATGATGAAGTGAGAAAAATTTGGCATGAGCGATTTGGTAACTTAAACTATCACTCCCTTCAAAATCTATGTAAAGAAAATATGGTGACAGGTCTTCCTATCGTAGCTTGTACAGATTTTGTTTTTTTCGGATGTGTACTCGGAAAACGTCATCGGGATAGTCTTGAAAAACATGCCTCTTGGCACATCTCAGGCCCTTTACAACTTGTGCATAGGGATTTATGTGGTCCACTTCTAGCTATTTCATTCTCTAGCTACAAGTATTTCTTAACCTTCATTGATGATTTCTCCAGACGCACTTGGTTATACTTCTTAAAACTCAAGAGTGAAGTATTTAACATGTTCTTGGCCTTTAAGGCCTTTGTTGAAAAACAATCTGGACATCAAATTCTTAAGCTAAGATTTGATAATGGCAGAGAATATGTTAACAACAAATTCATCAACTTTTGCACTAAGAATGGAATTCAAATGCAACGTACTGTTCCATATACTCCACAACAGAATGGTGTAGCTAAAAGGAGGGATCTCACCTTAAAGGAAATGGCTAATTGTATGCTTCAATTTAAAGGACTTAGTCTTAATTTTTGGGCATTAACAGTGCAAATTACATAGTAAGTCGCACTCCTACTAAGGTTTTAAAGAATATCACTCCTAAAAAAGCACGGAGCCCAATTAAACCAGATGTAAGTCACTTTCATGTTTTCGGAAGTGAAGCATGGGCCCATATTCTAGATGAGAAACATAAAGATTTAGAACCTAAGAGTGAAAAATATATTTTTGTCGGATATTCTGAGGATGTTAAAGGATATAGAATTATTCCACTTAAGTCCAGAAATTTTATCATTAGAATAGATGTAAAGTTTGCTGAAAATATATCGACCTATGAGCCTAGTTCGGTGAATGTGCCACCTCTCTCTATCCCTTCTACTTTTGAAAAAATTTCTTCTGCAGATGATGACAACGAGGATGCCAATCCTCCCCCGCCTTCTGAGGATCCTCCTTTAGCTCATTAACTTCCAAAATTGGTCTGTGCTACTTGGGATGCAACAAGTGCTCTTGCAGGTGATCCTGCAAATCAACGATGTACATGTTCTCAGTTTGATAGAGCCTCTTCTTTACTGGCTCAAGCTTCAGGGAATTATGATTTTGACACCTTTGCAGAAGCTTCAAGCCATGTAGATTTGGATGCAACTACGAATGAAGAATATTGTTCATTATTGGCAAATGATACATGAGACTATGTTCTTATTGCAAAGGGATGAATACTTGTTAGATGCAAATGGGTTTACACAACCAAGTATGACTAGATGGAAAGGTTGATAATCATAAAGCTCGTCTTGTTGCTAAAGTTTTCTCACAAGTTGAAGGAATTTAATATACTTAAACCTTCTCCCTTTTTGCCAAAATTATTTCTATCTACCTTGTTCTTTCCCTTGCTACCTCTTTCAAATGGGAAGTCCATTAGATGGATGTTAAATCTGCCTTCTTGCATGGGGACTTGCATGAAGTATCTATATGGAACAACCTACTGGATTTATACGAACAAACTCCACCCTTGTATGTTAGCTTAAGAAATCCATTTATTGTCTCAAGAAAGGCCCTCGGGCTTGGTATGCCAAAAGATAGCTTTCTTTTAGATGCTATCTTTTCTAGGTGTCATTCTGACAATACTGTCTACACCAAGAAAGTGGGTAAGTCTCTTATCATTCTTATTATTTATGTGGATGATCTTATCCTTATTGGTAGTGATCCCAACCTTATAAACCATGTGAATTCCAACATTAAAATGATGTTTGAAATGACAGACTTAGGACACTTGCAATCCAAGGAAGGTATTGCCTTTTCCTAGCACAAGTATGCTTGTGATCTTCTACGCCACTTTCAGATGGAAGATTGTAAGCCATCTCCTTCTCCCTTTCATTCTAGAGATAAACGTTTAGTCACTTTTACTTCCCTTGAAATTGATAATACCTTATACCGTCACCTTGTAGAGAAACTTTTGTATCTAACCCATACCCGTCCTAACCTTTCCTTGGTTGTTGGCCTTATTGCTCGGTTTATGTAAAACCCACATGAAATTCATTGGAAAGTAGCTAAAAGAATACTTCGTTATGTTCAGGGTACATTTCAGTTTGGGATTCACTACAGTGTAGAAGCATCTCCTCTATTGGTTGGTTTCACTGATTCTGATTGAGCTGGTGACCTTGATGATTGGAAGTCTACTGCAGGTTATGTCTTCACTCTTAGTTATGGACCTATCATATGGGCTTGCAAGAAATAAAGTGCCATTTCTCTTTCTTCAACAGAAGCAGAGTATCGTGGCACCATAGAAGCTAGTAAGGAAAGCCTGTGGCTTTGTCAGATCTTGTCAGAGTTTGGTTTTCAGCAGCAACATCCGAGTACACTTTGGTGTGATAATCAAAGTGTCATTAAACTATGCAAAGATCCAGTCCAACATTAGTGCAGAAAACACATTGAACTAAACTGGTGATCAAGTTGGAGACTTCTTTACAAAGGCTCTAACAAAGACGAAGTTTACTAAACTTCTATTTATGGTTGGAGTTCAGGAAGTTGTCACTAAGGGGGGAAAGGCTATAATGCCTCCTTCCTTCTCCTATTGTGTCATATTTATACATCCTTCAATCCTATCCCAAGTTGTTCTTAAGGGGGGATGTTAGCATATTTCCACACATAGGAAATAGTTAAGTATAACTTGGTCTAGTGTCGAGTTAGGTAAAGTGTGTTTCTTTACTATGTACATTTTTAACTTACAATCTGATGGTAGCAATATTTTCTAGACATGAAGTGATCTGATAGTTCATTGTCCTCGGTATTATTGACAATTAATCTATGGCTTAACACCCGATTGGTCCATGATCTCTATTTAAAGAGAATGGAGGGTCATTTGTAGGGTGATCATTCATGAGAGAAGTTTATGTAAATTTTCATTCTTTTATTAATAAATTACCTGAAGTGGATGTGTTGTGTCAGGCCGTGGACTGTTTCTCTGTTTGAGGGTTTTAACCACATGAAGAATATTGGCGTATTGATCTGTAATCTATTTGTGAGCAGTGTCCTCTGGTGTTCTATCCGAGGAACTTTCCTTGTAAATTCCTATAGGAGGTACCCATCTGTAGAACCAAAGAGGGTGGATTAACCTTATGCCAAATTTGTGTCGAAATGTCAAATAAGGGAAATCACAATGAGGATACCTAACGAGGGATAAAACAAATATGTTAAATTTGAAATAGAATTTGTGACAACATAAAAACCCAAGAATCAAAGATCAGTTAAGAAGGGACAATAATAAAATTTAGTTATACAAAAGAATTTTTAAATTTAGTCACCTTCTAACTACCTATAGCAAAAATTACAAATTAAACCTAGGCCAAGAAATATTGAAAAGGGTAAAAATTCTATGAGGGAGATATTTAAGAGAAGAGTTTTCATGAAATTCTATAACAAATGAAAATGCTAACTTACCATTACTGGATTATCTGATGGCGGAAATTTCCTCCGACACAATAGCCTTTCTGGGTGAGTGGAAGCCAAAATGGGGAGGCACTTGTGTGTATACCTAAATCCACAGGGGGAAAACGAGAGAAAATTAGTACCTCGGAAGCCAATGCAATTGAGGAAACATGTGGTCAAAGATTTAACACATCACGCATAGTGGTCATAACCTATAAGAGGAGCAAGGGGCTTAATTCACCAAGGTAGAAGGACCTTGTCCCATACCCAGAGTAAAAATTGTAAAACAGAGAAATTCTTTAATCATATACTAGAAATCATGTCAGAAGAGTAGACAAGAGGGTTTTAAGGTTACACTTTTACCTAGTAAGTCATATATATTGTGATGGCATTGGAGAATTAGTCAGTGAGGGTTGAAGTCGTCACGAGAAACTCTGGACATAGCCTAGTTAATATCGTGGTAGAACCCCAGTCATTCCAGTGAGAAGTTACCAAGTGAAAGTTATACAATGGCAATATGGTTAATACATGTTGAGTATGGAGCATGATTGTTTATAGGTCTTTGTTTCAACCGAATTTATACCCCAAGAAGTTTGTACACCCCTCCACACAGGCTAGGTGTAGGGGGGACTTGTCCCCCCCATGGGGGTTCAGGGGGGTCGATCCCCCTAGGCTAGGGGGTCCGAGAGCCAGTGATCCCCCGACGGGGGTTCCAGGGGTAGCACCCCCGAAGCTAAAAACAGATGTAAAATTGCCTTGTAAAAGTATGGTAATTTCTAGTCAATCTTGGCTATGCATTAGGTGGATGATCTGATGGTAGAACTTATGTTTAGTTTAGGGTTTTTTCCCTAGAAGGCAAACCCCCTCTTCATATGAGGGCATTGTATTTGAGGCTGTGTAATAGATGTGTATTCTCTGAGTGAGAAACAAAGAGGTGAGACTGTGAGAGAAAACATAGGATATTACAGTAGATCTGCTATAGGTTGTGTCTCTTCATTTTGCTGGATAATAGAAAGGAAGGACTGGCTGTTCAGGGTGGACATAGCTCAAACTAGGTGAACCATGTATATTTGTGTCTATCTAGTTTTATGCGTTTCCTGTGTTTATATTTTTGCAATATTCTATGTGTTCCATTGCTCTGTAATATATAATTTTCTAACAACTGGTATCAAAGCCGAATGTCTATTTGGCTGATAAACTCGCAGGAAAGAAGGATTCCTCATTTGAGTGGGAGCAATGGCAGAAGATGGTAAGTTTAGGGTCGATAAATTTAATGGCCAAAACTTCTCGCTGTGGAAAATGTAGATGGAAGATTATCTGTATCAGAAAGATCTGTACCTACCATTGGGTGGAAAAACAAAGATGCTGAAGGGTATGCTAGATGAAGAATGGAACCTTCTCAATAGAAAGGCACTCAAAATAGTACAGTTATGCCTCGCAACATCGGTCGCCTTCAACATTTTGAAGGAAAAAATGACAAAGGGTTTGATTAAGGTGTTGGAGAAACTATATGAAAAACCCTCAGCCTCAAACTAGGTATTTCTTATGAAATAATTATTTAATATGAAGATGTCAGAAGGTGGATCTGTTGAAGACCATTTAAATTATTTTAATAATATTACAAGTCAGTTATGTTCTATAGGGGTAAACTTTGATGATGAATTTAGAGCTCTGTTATTCTTGTGCTCATTGCCAGAAAGTTGGAATGGTTTAGTAATGGTCATTAGTAACTCTGTTTTTGGATCTAGTACTTTAAATTTTGATGATGTTGTTGGTGCTATCCTTAGCGAGGAAATGCGACAGAAACCTCTGGTGAGACATTGAGTAATGCTTTGAGTGTAGAGTCTAGGGGAAGAAAAATGGAAAGAGGAAAGAGCTTAGGATATTGCAATAAATCAAGGAAAGGAAGATCCAAGTCTAGATCGGGGATAGTGTGTTGGAAATTCGGAAATAAAGGACACCTAAAGAAAGACTGTAGATCTCGGAAGGTAAAATAAGGAGATTCATAGCAAGAAAACAATCATCAAGCAAATGGGACAGGTGACGTCTTACAATATGCTTTGATTTTTTCTTTTGAAAATATTACTGATTCTTGGGTGCTAGATTCAAGGGCCTCATTCCATGCCACACCTGATAAGAAATATTTTCATGACTATGTTTAAGGAGATTTTGGACAAGTTCATTTGGGTGATGATAAACCCTGTAAAATTATTTTAATGTGTAAGGTTCTTGTAAAACAACAGAATAGAAACCAATGGCTACTAAAGGAGGTAAGGCATGTTCCAGATCTGAAGAAAAATCTGATTTCAACGAGGCAATTAGATGGTGAAGGTTGTGTGACAACTTTCATAGATAAAGCTTGGAAGGTCACCAAAGGAGCCTTGGTAATAGAAAAAGGTGAAAAGGTTGGTACATTATATTTATGCAATGGTATTTCTAACTCTGTTGATGCTTTAACTTCCAAAGGAGCAGATGCAACATTATGGCATCATAGGCTCGGACACATGAGTGAAAAGGGGATGAAGATTCTTCACTCAAGAAATGTGTTTCCAGGTTTGAAGAATGTTGATTTGGACTTTTGTGAGAATTGCATTTATGGAAAACAGAAGAGAGTCGGATTTCTTAGAGTTGGGAAAGAAAAGAAGAGTGAAAAATTAGAGCTTGTGGATACAGATGTATGGGGACCTGCTCAAGTATCATCTCTCAGTGGCTCTCGTTATTATGTTACTTTTATTGATGGTGAAACTAGAAAAACTTGGATTTATTGTATTAAGAATAGATATGATGTATTTGATATTTTCAAGAAATGGAAAGCTTTGGTTGAGATTGAGACAGGAAAGAAATTGAAGTGTCTTAGATCAGACAATGAAGGTGAATATTGCAGCAAAGAGTTTGATAGGTACTGTTCAGAGCATGGAATTCACAGAGAGAAGATAGTTCCAAGAATACCACAAGAAAATGGTGTGTCAAAAAGGATGAACAGAACAATCATGGAGTGTGCAAGGTGCATGAGATTACATGCAGGATTGCCTTTATAGTTTTGGGAAGATTTTGTAGATATTGTTGTTTATCTAATAAATAGAGGGCCTTCAAGTTCCTTGGATGGTGGTGTTCCAGAGGAAGCATGGACAGGTAAAAAGGTAAATTACTCCCTTTTTAAAGCCTTTTGGTTGTGAGGCCTTTGTCCATATTGATAAAGAAAATAGAACAAAGCTTGAGGCAAAGTCAAAGAAATGTACCTTTATTAGATATGGTGTTAATGATTTTGGTTATCGCTTATATGATTATGAAAATCAAAAAATCATTAGGAGCAGAGATGTAATATTCAATGAAAAGGTCTTATATAAGAATCAGTTACAGGAAAAGAAATAGGAAAAAAAAACAAGGAATACGTAGTCCTTGATGAAATCACTGAAAAAGTAAAGGTGCCTGAAAATAATAATAATCAACAACCACAACAACAACAACCACCACAATAGCAATAGGCATCCCAAACACCTGAAAGTGGTGTTAGAAGATCTACTAGGATAAGTAGACCCCCTGAACGATACTCTCCTTCATTATATTATTTATTGTTGACTGATTCTGTTGAACCCGAATGTTATGAAGAAGCAATGTAGGTTGAAAGCAGGAAGAAGTGGGAGGTAGCCATGGAAGAAGAGATGACTCCTTAATGCATAACCAAACTTGGGACTTAGTCAGGTTGCCTGCAGGAAAAACTACATTGAAGAATAAATGGTACAGGCTGAAGGAAGAAGATGGAGGAAAACAGAGGTACAAAGCTAGACTTGTGGTGAAGGGGTTTGCATAGAAGAAAGGTATTGATTTTGATGAAATATTTTCTCCTGTTGTTAAAATGACTTCAATCAGAACTATTTTAAGTCTACTGGCAGTTGAAGATTTGATCTTGAGCAGTTAGATGTAAAGACGGCCTTTCTCCATGGGGATTTGGAGGAAGAGATATATATGCAGCAGCCACAAGGATATGAAGTGAAAGGGAAGGAGAAACTAGTGTGCAAGTTGAAGAAGAGCTTGTATGCCTTAAAACGGCCTCCAAGGCAGTGGTATCTAAAATTTGACAAGTTTATGTCTGAACAAGGTTATAGTAGATGTCACTTTGATCATTGTGTTTATCTGAAAAAGCAAAATGATGGCAGTTATATTATATTGTTATTGTATGTAGATGACATGCTTGTTTCAAGGTCTAACATGCAAGAAATAAATGTGCTCAAAAGAAAATTGGAAAATTCATTTGAAATGAAGGATTTGGGCGCTGAAAAACAAATCCTTGGTATGAGAATAACTAGAGACAGAAAAAAATTGTAAATTAACATTGTTTCGGAATGAGTACATACAAAAGGTGTTGAAAAGATTTAATATGCACAATGCAAAACCAGTTAGTACACCTTTTACTAGCCATTTCAAATTTAGTAAGAAAATGTACCCAAAGACCCAAGAAGACATGGATTATATGTCTAAATTTCCATATGCATCAGTAGTTGGAAGCTTAATGTATGCAATGGTTTGCACAAGGCTTGATATTGCACATGTGGTGGGAGTGGTAAGCAAGTGCATGAACAATCCAACAAAGGAACATTGGATGGCAGTGAAATGGATTCTCAAATATTTGAAAGGTACCACAAATCAAGCATTATGCTTTGGTGGTTCAAACATTTCTCTACGGGGATATGTTGATGCAGATATGGTAGGTGACAGAGATAATAGGAGAAGCACTACAGGATATGTATTCACTATTGGTGGAATAGCTGTCAGTTGGGTTTCAAAAATCCAAAGTGTTGTTGCACTTTCAACAACAGAAGCAGAGTATGTTGCTGCTACAGAGGCTAGTAAAGAAATGATCTGGTTACAAAGGTTTATGGGTGAAATGGGTAAGGAGCATGATAAGGGCACGTTATACAGTGATAGCCAAAGTGCCATTCATCTTGCAAAGAACTCAGCATTTCATTCCAGGACTAAACACATACAGCTCAAGTACCATTTCATACGATCAGTGTTGGAAGATGGAGAGTTGAAGCTGGAAAAGATACACACTAACCAGAATCCTGCAGATATGCTAACAAAAGTTGTAACCAGGGAGAAACTAAGAACATGCTCAGTTTCAATTTGTCTTCAAGGATGACGATGAAGATGAGAAATAGCCAGGTCCAAAGAGGAGTCATTTTCTAGCAAATGAAGCAGCGATGGAGTTGCTACAATCATTCTCCAAGTGGGACATTGTTGGCTGTGGAGCATGATCGTTTAGAGGTCTTTGTTTCAACTGGATGTATACCCCAGGAAGTTTGTACACCCCTCCACGCTGGGGGGTGCGGGGGGGACTTGTCCCCCTTGTGAGGGTCTGAGGGCCAGTGGTCCCCTAGCGAGGGTTCGGGGGAAGCACCCCCAAAGCTAAAAACAGATGTAAATTTGCCTTGTAAAAGTATAGTAATTTCTAGTCAATCTAGGCCGTTCATTAGGTGGATGATATAATGGTAGAACTTATGTTTAGTTTAGGGTTTTTTGTCCTAGAAGACAACCCCTCTCTTCATATGAGGGCATTGTATTTGAGGCTATGTAATAGATGAGTATTCTCTGAGCGAGAAGCAAAGAGGTGAGACTATGAGAGAAAACATAGGATATTACAGCGGATCTACTGTAGGTTGTGTCTCTTCATTTTGTAGAAAGGAAGGACTGTCTATTCAGGTTGAACGTAGCCCAAAGTGGGTGAACCACATATATCTATGTCTCTCTTGTTTTATGTGTTTTCTGTGTTTATATTTCTGCAATATTTTATGTGTTCCATTGTTCCGTAATATAAAATTTTCTAACACCTTGCACTAAGAAAGAAGTCCAGGCATTTCTGGGGAAAATAAATTTCGTGAGAAGATTCATTATGACTTTCGCAGAAATAATAAAACCTATTACTCGTATCTGAAAAATGGTAATGATATCTAATGGGATGAAGCATCAAAACATTCTTTCCAAGAAATTAAAAGAGCTATAATGTAAGCTCCTGTCCTTATCATCCCAGATTGCATGAATAATTTCATCATTTTTCCATTCGCCTCCGAGCATACCATCATTGCAGTCTTACTACAAAAAAACCAAGATGGGTACGAACAACCCATTGCCTTTTTCAATAAGTCTCTCCAAAATGATGAGTTGAAATATAACATTATAGAAAAGCAGGCTTACACCCTGGTAAAAAATCTTAAATCTTTCAGTGAATACATTCTATAGGATAAATCGATAGTGTATCTCCTCCACCCTATTGTAAAAGATATACTCTTGTAGCATGATACCGAGGGGCGAAAGGAAAAATGGATTTCTAAAATCGAAGAATATGATATGGAATTAAAACCTATTAAAATCATCAAAGGAAAGGGCTTAGCTAAGTTACTAACTGAGGCAAACTTTGGTGCACTCCGCATCAATTTAATTGCTCTTGAGAGTTCAGTTAGAGAAAGGGAAGGCCACTAGGATATGCAGTCATGGTTGCTGCTACCTCAACTATATTATGCTACCATTCATCCTGATTTTTTATCGGCTGAGTGGTAAAAGGATATTATTAGTTACCTTCAGACTATGTAACTACCTAATTCCTTGAGTAAAGCTGCAAAACATTCTCTTAAATTAAAAGCTATTAGATATTATATTATAGATGGAATATTATATTGGAAAGATATAGTAGGTATCCTTTTGAATTGTGTCCTCCCATCCTAGGTCGAATATTTGATCTCTCAACATGACAACATATAAAAGTAAGGTCTTGCCACCAATGCCGCATTTTTGCTTGGAAAGAAAAACCTGCCTGCGCTGCCCCTTAAGCCCAATATAACTAAGGCACCTTTGTTACAGATCCATTTGGGAACATCACTCCCATCATTTAGATCAGTACTATTAGGGCTCATCAAACCCTAATTCAGTTGCTACATGCCCTAGACAAGTCACCACTTTGAATGCCTCCTTCCCTGAGAGTTTCTTGGCCTAAAGCCCTCCAGAAATGCCTCCTTGAGGGATTAGTGCAACCTTGGTAAGGGGTAAGTGCGCTTCAGTGTAGGTAGGCCCATGTCAGGGTGCTTTCCAGAGCACTTAGGCCCACTTTGACCTGCATTGGGCGATATTGAGCAAAATTCACATAGGGTTCTGGGAATATTCCTATCTTTTGGAGCCATCTAGAAGATTCCCACACTTATCATATTCTTTGAGCTCAAAAATGGATAGGAAATGAGTTAAGTAACCTCCTATCCTCTCATCCCTTCCTCCATGGAAACGAACTCTAGGTTTGGAAGGTCATCCAATACCCTCATTTATGACCAAACCTCCTCCATTTTCCTATAAATTAAGCACTCATCTTAGTGATCAGGGGGTTGGACTTTGAAAATTTGTAAGGAGATATTGTTGGTGTGAGGATTGAGATTATAAGCAAGTATTGTTATGTTGCCGGAGTGTTGTGCTATTGATGTGATGTTGGTTGGAACCCAAGCTAGAAGAGTGACAATGGATCAGACTTCATGGTTGTAATTCTTCTACTTAATAAAGTTGTTTACACCTTTTTTTATATGCTTATATTGATATATGATGTTTATATGTGTGAATGTATATGATTCCATTTACTTATAGTCGATAGATCTCTTGCTTTGATTGGTTCTCTATCTTCTATTTATGCTTGCAGGTACTTTATGGGTGAGTTAAGTTCGAGGAGGAGCGATGACAGACATACAAAGGAGACAAAAGGAAAGTGAAAGAACAAGTAGGTCTTTTGATTCCCTTGTCTTATTTATCATCTATAGAAAAAGGATATGTGCTTTAAATCTATTGTTCTAGGTATAACTACCTACCTAGGGAATAAGTATTTATCCGTAGATGCAAAATTCCACATCACAAATTAGCAACCACACTCAGGAACGATCATCATTCCAATAGTTTACCTTCATCCTAGTACACTCTAGTAGACCTTACTTACTTCCATTGATCTTGTTTCAACCTTTTTGAAGTGTTTTTGGTGAAAATAGTGCTTGTAATCCCCTAGGATGGCCTCTCTGGCACCAGTGCAGGTTTCGTCTAGAGACAAAGCACTGCAGATCACCCTTCACTTGAGGATATTGCTTTGAAGTTCATTGTCTCCCACTTGCGGCTGCACTGATCCTCCTTAGTGTTATCACCTAGATTGACCTCAAGCTAAAAGGAGGCAATGCCAGGGTAACCACAAACTAAGCTTAGCCAAGTAGCTATCCCTACTAGGCTGAGAGAGGGCTCTCTCCATAAGGATCTCAGTCAAGATGACTGGATCAGGTAAAGGATTTTAGGCTAGGTATAGTAGCTCAAAATTTTTGATTGGATTTTGTAGGAGTTTTGCTGGATCAGGAGGAGTTGGGCAGTTTAGGTTTGGGAAATTAGGTAAAAAATGCAGTTTTTTCTATGGGGCAAGGTAGGTCTAGGCTTTAGCACTCTTGGGCTTGATGGATTGAGATGTTTTATACTGTTGAGAAGATAAGAAGGGCATGTGATAATCATGTATCTTTCTTCGACTGCAGAAAACATGAAATGGTGAATGGTTTCCCAAGGCAGAGCACTGATGATCAGACCCTGGATTCTACCTATCAAACTTGAAAACATTCAACTAGAAGAAATGAAATGATTGATGGCATACATAAAACATATAAACATATAATCACAGAAGAAGAAATTGTACTAAACCTCCATACCACAGGGATCCCATAAAAATAGCTGCAATTCTTATTAATTTCCTGCCAAACTGCTTACAAAGGTGTACAATCAAGCTCTGAGCATCCACATTGAGTCCAACCCGTAAAATGACTGAGATAATACATGATAGAGGCCTCAAAATAACTAATCCTAGCCTCAAGGGTCAAATCCATGAGAGGAGGAGCAGTTGCACAAAAGACTAAACTGCTAGCTAAAGACTAGGGTGGTCAAACTTACTCATCCCTAATATGAAGCAAATTGATTTATTACATGCCACTTAGGCCATTCATCTAACGTATCCACCCTAGGTAACAAAACACACTTTAATTATATCATCATTATGAATTACATAAGTGAAAAATCAAAATCCCATAGGTTAAAAGTATTTTTTGATAGAAACAGTGAAAAATTTGGCTCCCTATCAAGTGCGCAGCGCCAGTGTCAAATGCACAGCGCCTGAAGGAAGTGTGCAGCGCCATCTTCAGGGTGAGTTTTGACTGCCTTTCTGGTGTCCAAATCTAGCTCAAGATAGCTCATTGGAAAGCTTATCCTGTCTAGTTTCCAAAAATGCCCCTAGTTTCCAAATTGAGCTTGATTTTCCCCTCCAAAACTACTATCTCCAAAGGCTGCTCAAATGCACAGCGCCTAGCTCAGGAAATAGGCAGAAACATGATTTTTAGGTGGTTCTTTTGCTCTTTCCACCTAGTAGTTTTGACTTTCAAATATGAAAACATGGTTTTCTTGAGTTTAAATGGTCTTCTGAATCCAATGGTGGTGACCATTCCTCCAAAATATTCCCCAAAAAAGTAGGACGTTGCGCGTTTGACCAAGGGACTGATACAAAAATTATTGAAGGAAGTGCGTAACGCCAAGAAGAAACATGCAGTGCCACTTTCAGGTCCCTTTTGGCTGCCTTCCTTGTGTCCAAACTAGGCATGGGATAGCTCGTTGGAAATATTGTTGAGTCTAACTTCCAAAACATCTTTAATTTTTCAATTTGGAGTTTATTTTCCCTATCAAAAGCTCAATCTCCCAAAACTGGTCAAAATGTGCAAAATGAGGCTGCCAAAATGTAGAGTGTTGTTGCAGTCAACTTTTGCAGGTCTTCCTCAACTCAAAATTGACCTCATGAAAGCTCATGGGAAATATATCTATGTCTAGTTATCATTTAACTCATCAAGAAAGTCATTTGGTCACTCCAGCTAGGAGAAATACTGATTTTCCCAAGGTCACTCCAGAAGTGCATCAACTCTCCTGAGGCAACTGTATTTTTGACATATCTATAAAACCATGACACCTGTGTAAAAAGTGAAGGAGTTTTTTCTTCCTTGGCATATTTTGGACAAAAAATTCTCTCACGTTTTCCAAATTCTTCCCTATTTGGTCTAAAACATAGTTTGAAGAAAAACCAGCCCTATGTGTGGCAAATGATTTGTCCCTTGGAATGACTTATTGAAAAATGATGAAGACATGATGTGTATGAGTTGGAATGGCCTCATACTCACTGAAATGACCTCCATTATGCCTCATATAGTCAAATGTCTCTAATTCCATAGCCAACCCTACTCAATGGGTGAGAAAAATAGGGTTTAGTGCTTGTGGAAAATAAT
Source organism: Pinus taeda (assembly GCA_000404065.3). NCBI lineage: Eukaryota > Viridiplantae > Streptophyta > Pinopsida > Pinales > Pinaceae > Pinus > Pinus taeda. The sequence continues at coordinate 40,247 of APFE030894427.1, read as the reverse complement.
GATTTGGACACCCTTGTGAAAAAACAACTCCCTTTGGCATGCACTTAACCCTTTTAAACTTTACCCTTTCAATTGACTACTTCCTTTGAAAAACTGATCTTTTGATGGTATGGCATCTTTAAAACACTGAGTTAACAGCTTGGGATGGTGAAATTATTACATTTGAAAGACAAAATTACATAATGAAATAAGCATTTCTCTTTAAAAATCATCTTCACATGGTGAAGGGATGTTATTTGATCACCCTTTACTTGCTGGTATTAAGCAATGGAATGGAACCTTGGCAACCCTAATGACCTAATGAAACCTTGAAAAAACCTAAAGACCTAATGAGACCTTGAAGGACTGAATCTCAAGATGACATAATGACATCATGACTGATACAAATGGCATGATAAAAATAACTTTATGGATGATGTATAATCAAAAAGATATGAAACTATTCTAGCAAGTAATCACATTTAGGGAAGAGTGATGTTTCTGGACTAGGACTACCATCAGTGACTAATTTTTTGCATGACCTAGTGGAATGATAAAAAATTGTTGAATCGGACCCCTAAAATGATATGAAAAGAGGATATTTGATCGCTGATGGCAAGATGAAAATACTGACACTAACACTTAGGACAAAAATCCCCCCTTTGAGTTTATATTTTGCCAAATTTCCTTCTGTTTCTGCTTGCTGAAAGGTCAATGATGTTTGTGTCTCTGAAATCAATTTGTGTTTCCTTTGCCAACCATATTTTGTCCTTGATTGTTTAATGTTTCTTAAATGATTTCTTTATCACTATCAATTCATTGTCAAAGTTAGTTTATAGTCGATTAATCTTTGTTCAAAAGAAAGTGTCATAAAAGTCTTCATTACTTTCGAAACAGAACTGTCGTAAATTATTTGTCCTTGCAAAAGGATTGATTGATTGTATGTGCGTTAGTTTCCTTTTGTTCATCACGAAATTAAGGTAATTGAAAAGAAAAACTTGCATTGTGCATTAAAAGAGTTGGTGTGTGCTCATAGGAATAGTTTAGGGAAATTTCATTAGATGTGTTCTTTGTTCTTTGATTACAAGAATATGATTGCTCTATCCCTACTAGCTAAGGTTTTCATTGTCAAAATTGAATGAAAAGGATGCTTATTATATTAGTTGCATTCTAGGAATTGAAATACATCACGTGGTGAATCTTGAAAGGCAAATTCTTAATCAAGATCAACTTAAAATTAGCATCAATTAACCTAATGGAGCATTGTCACCTAATGCAAAACATTTATAGGTTCTAGGCTAGAGACATGTTCTAGATGAATTCTCAAGAAATACGTAAATTTATTTTGTCAAGAATAAATCTGAAGTACAAATTTAAAAGTTTAAGGCTCTTGTGGATATTTAGACAAAGAGGAAACTAAAGGAAAAGAGGATGGATAACAATGGAGAATTATTTGGGAATGAATTTGAGGAGTTCTAAAATAAGTGTGATATAAAAACACATAAGACTACTCCATATACCCCTTATCACAAGAAGAAAATATGTTTTAGGCCACAAATCTAAGAAGCAACCTTTAGTGAAGATTAAAGGATCCGTGGGTGATCTCTAGTGACTGTTGAGGGCCATGTTTGATCTGTGGAGGAGGAAAAGACTTGAGGGACAAGTTTGGGTCTATTTGTGCATAGATTTGGTGGCATATTTCCTATTTTGAGGGGCTGAGATACTCTATGTGCAATCCAAGGTAATTTTGGGCAGATTGGTATGATATTTGTGTGTGGGCATATCTCTAAAAGGAGCCGCAGTCTTGTACAATAGTTAGATAGGAGGGTAGCCTTGTACCTCAATTAGAAGGTGGTCGAAAGGCCTAAACAATGGATGGAAAGACCTTAGATAGGAAAATATGGCAACAATAGCAAAAGGAGAAAGTTCACAGTATTTAGGGGGTTGTTAGAACATTTTGGAGAGGGATAATAGGTTGTTGGAAGCCCTAAATAGGAGCAGAGGCTATAGCAGAGAGACACCAACCCTAAGGTATGTATTGATGATGTGTTTAAGGATGATTTTTTACTAGATGATAGAGTCTACATTGGACATTTGTATTGGATGCTCATGGATTATTGGAGGGCAGTGTGAGAGTGGACCAAGTGTGGCCTAGAGTAGCACCTTGATCGACTAAGGTGGCTACTAGAAGAAGCAGAATTGGAGTAGCATAACAATCAACTTATGGAGGGTTGTATAGGGTTGCTTCAATCTCTAATGAACAAGTATTTTGAAGGACTAAGATATTATTAGAAGTGGCAGAAGAAGAGATCACAAATTTGATCAACTAGGAGCAGTTTGTAGCCCTAGATTTGTCTTGTGGAGAAGGACATATACAACAAAAGTTGGTCAGTTCTCCATTCCCTAAGTTCATTTTTGGAGAAGGACATTCGATAGTGATAGAGGGAAGCCCCCCAACCCTAAGTGTTCTTCATCAGGCAACACAAAAAGGCACTAGTGGGAAAAAATTCCCAAAATAACTTAGGAGCAACAGTGAGAGTTGAGAGTTGTTCACAAAAGGAGTCTTGAACAAATTGAGAGGAGTCTCAATGTGTTGATGCATTGAACGATTAAAAATCAAGTAGAGAGAATTTGGAGCTGAGTTCATTGACCTAATGGAGTTGGTTCATTAATAGAGGCAGATTAGAGTTATTGTAGATCAAGATTTAAAGGACTAAGCAGATGTGTACAAGGTATGACTAAGGGAGTTGTGAGGAGTTGTACATCAGCTAGACAGTCATAGTACTTTGTAAGGGTAGATTGGTCATCAAAGGACTGACACCAAGCCCTAGTTTTTGTTTTCTTATATTAGTGGATGTATGAGGGAAATTATCACTGGCACATGAACCATAGACTATTTTATTATTAGTTTGTTAATATAACAAAGTTGGATTGCAAAAATTTGTAAAAAGTTGTCTATATTTGTCCATGTGTTGATTTACTATTGTATATTATTATACTATGCAAAGTAGCCTTGTTTTGATACTTGGATTGGTAACACCAATGATTTAAGATTCTATCCTAGACTCTAGTATCACATAAAAACAACATAGTATCAGAGCGACTTTGAAGGGCCAATGAATTGGAGTGTGCATTGTGAAGCAATTCAAAGGGAGCTAGATTATCTAAAGCATGGAGAAAAGGGTTCAAATGAAGTCATGGAGATGTGGTCTTGAATAGCATGGAAGTGAGATTGACTGGGAGTTTTGGTGGATTAGTGGAGAACCTGGTGGAAAACAATTTTTTGTAGGGTAGGTGGTTGATCATGAACTTCCTCTGACTTTCCATGGATTTTTGGGAAAGCTCAAGGATTTATTTGATATGGATGATATTGGTTTAATTGAGATTGTTTCATGTGATGGAATGGAGATTGGCATACAAGTTTCTTCAATAGATCGTGATGTTGCATATTTGAGAGTGGAGGGTGTGCATAGGTGGTGTTTGATCCAGGAGGATGAGTGCTAGTAGGATTGAGTTGGGTTGATGATGGAACATGTTCCACCGCAACTTAGACTGGCCTTGTAGGACATGAGGTTAGTAGTAGATTAAGTAATTAGAGACTGTGTAAACTAAGAGGGAGTCTATCTTTAGAGGGAGTAGCCCTATTGAAGTGTTTAGGTATTCAGTTTAAGATGAGATGATGCAAAGGAACTAACGATATTACAAGGTTAATTATACAAATTATACTGCATTGATGGATGCCATATGGGCTAGTGTCGTTGGTGATGAAGTTGATGGAGACTTCCTAGTGTTGGAGGTACCTCCCTCGCTAAGAGGAAGTGTTGATATTTGTAGCTTGAGAGGTACTCCAAACCCTAAGATAGTGGGTTTTGGAAGAACTGGCACACAAAAGTGACTTGTGGATAAATAGCCCCAGTCTATGGGCTTTGTACCCAAGCTTGTGGGTGTGAAACCACCAAGAGAAACCATGGTTTGACACAGGGAGGTGAAGGGGCAGCAATAGAGGAGCTAGGGGCCACTTCAAGCACTTAAAAAGGACGTATCAAAATGGAGTTGTGAATTTTTATATGTGGTTGTGGGTTAATTTGTCAAGGAGAGCAGGTCGGCTAGGGATAGATTAGCCCTCTTGATAGTTCATTGGGAGCCACATGTTCATGACACTCCTAATGAAACTGTAAAGCTTTGAAATATTAGTATATACAAAGCCCTCATTAAAGAGAAGAAGAAGTCATATATTAATAAGAGACAAGAGCATCTTATTCACCTTTCTAAATTTGCACCCAAAAAAGTTTGGCAAATAGTGCTTGTTCTTAAATCTAAATATAATAATTCAATCCCCTTAGAAAAGTGGGACATATTTCTTAAGACTTTGTATGACTCCCCAGACGCCATGGGCAACATCGTTAGCCCTCCTATTAAGGAAGATATCTTTTCTCTTGAGGACTCAAGAAAAGTGGGACATCTATCTTAAGACATTGTATGACTCCCCGAACACCATGAGAAACATCGTTATCACTCCTATTAAGGAAGATATCTTTTCTCTTGAGGACGTTGAGTCTGGGATCAATAATCTTGCTAGCGGGAAGCTAAAGACATTTAAGGATACCAAGCTGAGATCTTAAATTTCGTAAGATCTATCCTCATTCCTCATCTCCACAAGCTTTTCAATTTGGTTGTAAAGCATGGCTTCCCTAAACCTTGGACATAAAGCCTTATTGTGCCTATCTTTAAAAATGGGGACAAAACCTTTCCTGCTAATTACATGACCTTTATGATTAGCCACATCTTAGCTTAGCTTTATGGTCTCATTTTGGAAAAGAAAATTAGACATTGGCTTGAAAGGAACAGTAAAAGAGCTAAAGGGAAAGCTGGTTTTAGGAGATACCACTCGACTATATACCACCTCATCACTCAGGATCATTGCCAAGGAATGTTGCAATAGTAAAGCTGATATATTTTGTTACTTTGTGGACTTTAGAAAATCCTTCGACACTGTTCCTCAATATAAGATTTGGAAAAGACTTGATGAGATCATAATTATTCCTCCTAAGTTAAAGATTGCTATGATTCGCCTCTATGAGACGGTTGTTGCCAATATTAAAATCACCAAAGGGTGGTATAAAGATATTAAATGCAATATCGAGGTTAAGAAAGAGTGCCCCCTTTTCCTACCCTTTTTGTTATTTACATCGATAGGTTAGAGGAGTGTTTGGAAATCGAGGGGTGCAAAGGAACTAAGCTTGCTAGTATTACCATCACTCTTCTCCTCTACCCCGATGATATTGTTCTTCTTGCTAGAAGCCATTAGAACCTAAACAAGAAACTTAAGACTCTTCATTACTATTGCTCTAATATGGCTATGACGGTTAATACTGACTCTATTATATTACAATCATATGCAACGTTTAAAAGAAGCTGGTTTTATACAACCCATAAAAATTGAGGAATAGTTGAATTCATCCAAGTGTTATAGCTAACCAAATCCCAAATGAAGATTGTGTTCCTGATGAAAAGAGTAACAACAATTATTGGGTTCATAGCCAAAATAAGAATACTTGTGATATTTGGTACAATGTCATATATAAAGATTCTAATCTACACTTCTGTAATTGCAAGTGGGCCCTAAATGGAAATGCCTGTAAACATATATTGAAAGTTGAGATGCTGACGAGTAACATTAGTTTGGGTGAAAATGTATTACCTAATGTCACTAATCCTACTACAGAAATTCCTAGAATTTGATTTGATTTGAATGAATCACCTATATTGGGCCCAAAAATCCAAACAAAGCTTCTGCCATGCTTTGATTCTCCTCCCAATCTAAATTATCATAATGAAACAAGCATTGATGATTAATATAATTTCTCATATAATGTTGAATCGACCAATGTACGACTAGATAGTGCATTATTTGAAGATGATGAGATGAAACATGTTAACTCATCAACTCATGAGAAATTGAGATCCATAATACCTACAAATTTGGAACAGGCATATGCATTAAACAACTTGGTCAACAAAGCATGTCAAGAATACAACAGAATGTTTTTCAATACTATAACTCCATCCAAGGTCACTACCAAGAGAAAACATAGTTTCTTGAGCCCAATCAATAAGAAAAGGTGTTGTGGTCGCAAGTCAAAATCAGGGAAAGCTAAACTACAATTTGAAAGAGTTGGACGAGTTCATGCAAAAAAAAAAGAGCATGAATGAACAACTGGAGTTATCTTCTCAACAACAAAGAAATGTGAGCCACATGCTTGAGTTAGTGCATGTTAGGGTCCCACCCTAACCCCCTTATCTATGTAATGGGACCACGTCATAGTTAAGAGTCAATAAAGCCCATATTAATAATTGTAAGTGGTTAATCCGCAATTAATAAAGGAACCACAGTTAGTTGCAAATGGGTCGACGGTATTAGTAATAAGCGGTATTGACTCGTGGTATTACTTGTAGGAGTCATATATATAGGATAGTAACTCCCTGCGAGGAGCATCGTGTCTTATCTTTGTAAACGAGCTCTGCTCTATTGGAGGTTTCCCCCTCGAAGAGACAAGTGAACATTACTCTCTGAAATAATAAAGTCATCGCTATTCTGTGTTCTGGATATCTTTTCTTCGAATATTCTGTGTTCTCGGTCTCTTTTCTTCGCATATTCTGTATTTGGGTATCATTTGGAGGTTAAGAAGCATAACAAAAAAAATAAGCAGTTTTGAATCTAAATGGGAATTTCTACATGGTATCAGAGCAAGATTCACAACAGAGAAGAGAATTCAAAGTTGTCTTTGCAGGAGGATCGAATTTGCAAGATCAATTCTTCAGAGCTAGCAAGATGGCTTTCTATGGATTGAGACTTGAGTATGCCCTAGAGGGTAGCTCAAATTATGTTGCTTGGAAGGATAGGATGGAGACAGTATTGGAAGATAATGGGTTGAAGGAATTTGTAGATAATGATATCTCAAACTGCTAACATTTGATGCTTAAGATCTAGCAAAAGGGAAGAAGTGTGTAGGAAAGGTGAGGAGGATCATATTAGAGGGAGTATAAGACCATATTGTCTCTAATCTCCAGGGGAAAGAGACTCTATATGCAATGTGGCAAGCTTTTATAGATTTGTTCCAGAGCAGTAGTGACCACAAGAAGTTGGCACTCAAGGACAAGCTTCAGAATATCAAGATGCAAAAGGGCGACACAATACCACAATACCTGATCAGGTTCACACAATGTTGCGATGAACTTGGGAGTGTTGGTGTTACGGTTGTAGAAGATGATCTGGTAAGCCTAACTCTTCTAGGCTTTCCCAAGAGCTGGCACAACTACCAGGATTCAGTAAATGGGAGGGAGAAGCTACCAGATTGGGAATGCCTATGGTCATGTTGAATAATATAACTAACTTCGGTCTTCATAATTGTACTTGTCAAAAGAAAATTTATTATTAAAGAAAATGAATTATTAATGCATGTGTTTCATGCTTGGGTCAACGTTTTATAGGTCAAAGCCCCCATTGAGGGCTTCTAGGTTTTGTCTTAAGTCATTATAGTGATTGTCATTATTATTAAACCCTTCTTGGGTTTTTGTATCATGTAAAATGAATTATTTTGTAGTCAAAAAGATAATTTGTCACCTCCACACCAAGTCAGCCCTGCCCTCAATAAGTTGGCCTAGATTAGGGCAATTTGACCTCAAAAGAAGCCTACATATTGAGCAACTCAACATCATTTGGAGAGGATCATCAACAAGTTTGATCTCTAAGAAGCAGTAGCTGGGAAAGATTGTGAAGTTGTTGGAGAAGAAGGAAAGAAGTTGGAAAGAAGAAAATCGAGTTTTTGGGCTACCTTTCTCTCACACGTGTGAAGATACTGGGCTGAAGTTGGGGCTGAAATTTTGTTTCTATTGCAGGATCGAATTTCTAAAACTTGGGGGTCGAAAATTTGTTCTTGAGCCGAAATTTTGATCTGAAGCTGCACCTTGAAGCGTTGACACTTCAAAGGTTGAGAAAATGACATCTACAAGGAGGAAGGGTTGACTTGGTGATTGGAGTAGGTATTTGTCTAGGTCTAGAAGTATGGAAGTATGTGATCTTAATTTTAATCCACTGAAGGAATAGTTATTGACTGGGTTTTTCCCCTTATAGAGGTTTTGCCCTGGGTGTGTGCCTACGTTTTGTGTCTCTTGTTCTTGTGATCTTCATACACATATAATTTGGTAATTGCTTGATAAAAGATAAACTAAATAAAAGTAAAAAAAGTCCAACATAATTCACAAATAATTATCAAGAAAGAGGAATCAAACCCTAAAACCTACTAATATTGATTTCTCAAGATGGTTTTAGAGCTATGGTCAAACAAGATTGAAGATCACTTTGTTGGCAATTACTTGAAGAAAGGAAAAGCATTTTTGGAAGAAAAGGTTACTTAGTCTATGGCAAGTTACTTGAAAGGGGAATCAATATCATGAGAATTGCAGGAAGCTGGACTGGAAGGATCATCTACAATTTAATTAGGAGAGTGAAGGGTGAAGGATTCTTGGCTGCACTTACATGTACTCTTGATGACAACAATGCATGGATCATTGATATAGGAGCATTAAGACATATGATGGGAGAAAGTGGACAACTTAATACTCTGTCGAAGGAACCATCATCTCATGTAGTGGAGTTAGGATACAACAACAAGTCAAAGGCCTTGGATCTACATCATTGAATCTATAAAATGAAGCAAAGCCACACCTCAACAATAGAATATATGTTCCATATGATAAAGTTCTGGTCTGGGAAAAGATTCAAGCATTGATAAGGCAAACGTTATCGGAGTTCGTAAAGGAAGACAATATAGAATTATAACACTGACTCCTCAAGCCCTTGTTCACATGGAGATAATTCCCTCACTTAGTCAAATGGTAAATGACATCCCCAATATCAAAGAAGACTGTGAAGGAGTATGTAAGGAATGTGCTCTGGGAAAGAATACACAGAAGCCTTTTACAAGCAATGACACAAGGTATAAAGAAATATTAGACCTCATCCATTCTGATGTGTGGGTCAATGTCTATAAAATCTCTTGGAGGCCATATTTATGTGATCTTCATTGATGATCACTCTAGAAAAACATGGCTCTATCTTCTCAAGACAAAGGACGAAGTATTCGAAAAGTTTAAGGAATTTAGATCCAAAGTGGAGACCTTAACTGAAAGAAGATAAAAAACTTTGGATCTGGCTTTGGAAGAGAATGCACTTCAAAATAATTGATTGCATATTATAAAGAAGCATGTAGTAAGAGGGAGTTCATTGTTTCCTACAACCCTGAGTAGAATGGAATTGCAAAAAGGAAGACTAGAACCATTGCAGAATGCATAAAGAGGGAGCCTCCACTATTTTACCAAAAGATAAGTATCTTGTTCCTTATTTCCTTTGTTATATTTGGCTTCCCTCTCATATCACGATTTGTTTGTATTATATGATAATAACCTTCTATTATAGAATCCTTAGTAGGAAAGATTGCATAATACACAAAGGTTATGGAGAAGACTTTAAAGGATATACTTGAAGCATGGAAGAAGTTATGTAGCAAAGGAAGCCCTTCAAAATCAATGGCTTACAAGGTTTATTAAGGAACAACTCAAGGTATGTCTCAAACTATAAGCTTTGTTATAAAGTTCTCTTTCTGTAAAAGGTACGATCATTCTTCTTTTAAAATTTGCTTTACATTACTGACACCATTATGTCTATAGTTTTGAATCGTAAAGATTCTTGTTAGGGTGATTAATCATTAGATTGAATCTACCCTCATTATATTATCATCTGATCATTCTTATGGAACCCTAAAAGGTTCATTGTAAAACCCTAACCTAAGGGTATGTCAATATTGATTATGAAACCCTAGTCTACGTAGGGTTGTCAATGAAATCTAGAAAACCTATTCATTTTTATGTTTAGGTGTATGGTATTGTTATGATAGAAATCCTAGTACTTTAGGGTTTGTTGTTAATGTCTAATTTATGTATTGAAACCATAGATCTTTAAGGTTTGGTAAATTATGGTTTTTAAGCAAGACCCTCGTATTAGCTAAAAATGAGGTCCTATGAATGAAACCCTAGGTGTATATCTGTTTGTATGATCGAAACCCTAGTCTGAATGAAATTGTTAACTTCAATGTATTGGTGTTTGTGTCTTGGGTTTACTTAGTAGATATTGATGTGAAATGCATCCTAGATATGTATGATGTCCTAATTGCTAATTGCTAATGCATCCTAGTTTGTGAAACCTGGGGTTTGTAAAGCTCTAGTAGAAATTGATAGTCTAAGATATGATATTGTTTACAATATGATTTAGTCTAGAGTTTGCAACAAACCCTAGTAAAAGTGTGTCATGTAAAAGTATATTGTTGAAACCTTAGATACTACTATGATTGGATTGTTATTGAATCACTGGTATCTAAGGCTTTGTGTCTCGAAGATGGAATCTAGGGTTTACATTAAGTCATGGTAGAATCTTTCATATATCTCTAAAAGTAATATTGAGGCCATAGATATAATAAGACTGATATTGATTGAGTTGCTCGAAGGCTTGATGATGAAGTCTAGGGTTTATGACAAAACCCTAGCAAGAAGTTGATGTCTAACATGTAAAAAGATGTGTCTCATGAACCTAACTAGGTTTAGTTGTTTAATGTCTAAATTCTAATGCTTCCATTATAGTATTGACATGCTTTTGATATAAATGACTTCATGCTTCTGTATATTTGTTTTTTGTTGTACTTGTTATTAAAGTTTTGCAGGTACATAATTTTCAAGATAATAAAAATGTTCATATAAGCATGATGAAGGAAGCATATGAATGATGATGATCAAGGAATGAAGCCATGAAAGGTTCTCCAATGTTATAAAAGAAGGAAGTGGTTTATCTCCCTAAGTTAAGAGGGTGTCTGGCTAGAATAAAGAGTACATCTCCCCAGTTAAGAGGTAGACCATATTATGATAGTCATGATAGATACCTTGAAGAAGAAATTGGAGAATGAATTGGTGTTGCTGAAGAAATGAAAGAAGAAGAAAGCTTCCAACAAATTGAATATGGATAACTTGATGATGATATTAGTAGTATCTGAATAATTGAGGACCTTGAAGGTTTGTGCTTACCTGTATATTTGAAATTTTATTATTGATTGGGGTTTGTGCTTATATAGGTAAAATCTCTCCACAAGAAGATTGAACAATCTGGAAGCATGCTTGGACAAATGGATATATCTAGTTTGATAGGGAGAGTTGAAGCATCTAATGGCAGATGCTTGGGAGGACATCCGACTAGCCTTTGTGTCGATGTCTAGATACCGAAGAGGGAGGGTGGTGTTGGTCTTGGAGATCTGACCTTTGATACACACCTAGATCACTGGGTTGATGGTTAGTAAGTAAGCTTGATGGTACCTAGACTGGCTGAAAGCTTGAGTCCATCTTAGTCCCACACGAATAGATTACCCTGGTCAAGAATCTAGTCTGCAACACTGAGTGTGCTAAAACTATTTGTAGTTTAAGATAATTTTGAAATATTCCATGTACTTATATATATATATATATATATATGTGTGTGTGTGTGTGTGTGTGTGTGTGTGTGTGTGTGTGTGTGTGTAATTATGAATACCTCCTTAGTTAAGAGGAAGTGTTGAAGAACATAGCTAGCTTCGTTCTTCATAATTGTACTTGCCAAAAGCAAATTTATTATTAAAGAAAATGACTTATTAAAGCATGGGTTTCATGCTTGGGTCAATGTTTTCTAGGTCAAAGCCCCCATTGAAGGCTTATAGGTTTTGTCTTAAGTCATTAGATTCATTGTCATTATTATTATACCCTTCTTGGGCTTTTGTATCATGTAAAAATAATTATTTTTGAGTCAAAAAGATAATTTGTCACCTCCACACCAAGTCGGCCCTGCCCTCAGCAAGTCAGCCTAGATTAGGGCAATTTGACCTCATATGAAGCCTATATATTGAGCAACTCGACTTCATTTGGAGGGGATCATCAAAAAATTTGATCTCTAAGAAGCAATAGCTGGGAAAGAGTGTGAAGTTGTTGGAGAAGAAGGAAAGAAGTTGGGAAGAAGAAAATCGAGTTTTTGGGCTACCTTTCTCTCACATGTGCGAAGATACTGGGCTGAAGTTGGGGCCAAAATTTTGTTTCTATTGCATGGTCAAAGTTTTGACGCTGGGGGGTCAAAAATCTGTTGCTGGGGCTAAAATTCTGATCTGAACTTGCACCTTGAAGCATGGTCACTTGGAAGGCTAAGAAAATGACATCTACAAGGAGGAAGGGTTGACTTGGTGATTGGAGGAGGTTTTTGTCTAGGTCTAGAAGTATGGAAGTGTCTCATCTTGATTTGAATCTACTGAAGGAAAAGTTCTTGACTAGGTTTTTCCCCTTATAGGGCTTTTCCCTGGTTGTGCACCTACATCTTGTGTCTCTTGTTCTTGTGATCTTCATACACATATAATTTGGTAATTTCTTAATGAAATATAAACTAAATAAAAATAAAAGAGGCCAACATAATTCACAAGTAATTATCAAGAAACAAGAATCAAACTCTAAAACCTACTAATATTGATTTCTTAACAAATTTGGTGCAAGAAGAAATCAGGCAGAACACCGGAGACGAAACCTCATCCAAGTGTGATGATGAGGAGAATTGTGCCTTGGATGGAAAGGCAAAGAAAGGGAAAGGGAAGAAATCCCAATCGAAAGCAGAATCTGGTCAAGGGGGCAAGAAGAAAGACTTGTTCAAATCAAGTGCTTTCGTTGTCATGAGCTGGGACACTATGCCACGAAGTGTCCACACAAGAAGGCGGGCAAGAAGCCCTCAGGAAGAGAAGCTAGTGAATCTTTGGCTTCACAATTCAAGTTGGACTTCACCCTCATTGGTTGCATGGAAATCATAGTGATGGGTAGTGTGTGGTACCTGGATAGTGGTGCCTCATTCCACATGACAAGGAACAAAAAAATTTCAGTGACTCGTTGGAGAAAGATCTCCAGATGCATATCGAGATGGGAGATGATGGAAGGTATAGCGTGAATGGTATTGGTATAGTTACTTTTTAGAAGGAGTCTGGCTTCCCTCTCAGGCTCAAAGGATGTGATGTTTGTAGTGGGTTTGAAGAAGAATTTAGTTTCCATCGCAGTGTTGGAAGACCATGGCTACGATGTGATATTTAACAAAGGAAAGGATTTCTTGAGACATATTACCACGGGACAAGTGAAATAGATTGGGGTTCAAGTAAAGAAACTCTATAAATTAGATAAGGAAGACTATGCAACATTGAGCACAAAAGCTAATAAGGTGCAAAGTTGAGACATCAATGAATTATGGCATAGAAGACTTGGCCATTTGCATCATGGTGCTTTGAAGATCATGCAACAGATTTCTATAGTCCTCCCCAAAGGAACATTAGAGTCGTGAGATACATGCAAAGGGTGTACATTGGGGAAGTACACAAAAGCCACCTTTAATGATCGGGACTGTAAAGCATACGCAATCCTTGAAAGGATTCACCTTGATGTGTGTGGACCTTTTTCGACAGCTTCCACTGCCAAGCACAAGTATTATGTTATATTTGTAGATGATTTCTCGCAAAAATGTTGGGTCTTCTTCATGCAGAAAAATACCAGACATTCTCCAAGTTTGGTTAATTTAAGGCACTTGTTCATAAAGAAATTGTCAGGAAAGTGAAGGCCCTCAAAAGTGATAACGAAGGTGAATATGTGTCGAACGAGTTTAAAAATTTATGTGCAAAGGAAGGCATTCGACAAGAGTTGACAACACCCCACAACCCACAACAGAACAGGGTGGTTGAGAGGAAGAAGACAAGTATTGTGGGAGTTGCATGGGCGATGTTGCATGACCAAAGCCTACCACTGCACTTGTGGGATGAAGCATGCAACACAACTGTTTATTTACAGAACAAGAGTCCTCATCGGATTCTTGGCATGAGTACACCAGAGGAATATTTTTCAGGGAAGAAACCAAATGTTTCAACTTCAGGATCTTTTGGATCATTAGTTTATTGTCATGTTTCCAAGGACTCAAGGAAAAAGCTAGAGCCTACGACTGAGTTGGGCATATTTGTGGGGTACACAGAAACACCTCACAATTATCGTGTGTACTTGCCATCTCTCAAGATGACAATTGTTAGGAGAGATGTGAAGTTTTATGAGGAGAAGGCAATGAGGTGTTCTCTTGAGAGGGAGCTTCAATTGCATTTAGATCATGAGCTTTTAGCTCCAAAGGAAGAACCTCAGGATGTTGTGGAGCAACCACAAGCAAAGTAGCAGATAGCAGAGACATCTAGAGAAGGAAGGAAGCAAACCAATGAAGTTGACAGATTATTGCATGATGCTAGAGAGAATGTGGGAGCACCCACATCACATCACAGGCAGAGGAGGTCCTCAGATTGGTACATTGTTACATGGCTCAGATGAGTGAGCTTGTAGATATTGATCCATCCTCATTCGAGGAAGCTATAGAGAAACTAGTATGGGTTGATGTTATGGTAGAGGAATATGATTCCATTATTAGGAAAAAAATGTTTGGGAAGTGGTCCCAAGAACAAAGGACAAATCAGTGGTGGGTTCAAGATGGATCTACAAGGTGAAGCGAGCAGCAAACATAAGCATTGAGAAACACAAGGATAGGTTTTTGGCCGAGGGGTTCTCTCAGGTAGAGGGAATTGACTATGAGGAGACCTTTGCTCCAGTAGCAAGGTACTCTTCAATTAGCTCAATTCTACCACTTACAGTGCAGATGGGACGGAAGATCCACTAATGTGAAGACAACTTTCCTCAATGGAGTTATTGAGGAAGAGGTGTACATTGAACAACCAGAAGGTTTTGAGACCTTCATAGAGAGTCACATGTGTGCAGACTCAAACGGGCATTATATGGATTGAAGCAAGCACCCTGTGCTTGGTACACCAAGATCAACAACTATCTCATCGAGTTTCGCTTCACCAAAAGTGAAGCAGATGCAAACCTTTATCACATTGTTGTTGAAGGTAAATTGTTGATTATAGTATTATATGTCGATGATTTAATTTTAACCAGTGATGAGAAGTTGATAAATTCTTGCAAATAGGATCTTACAAGAGAATTTGAGATGAAGGACATGGGAGTCGTGCATTATTTCTTCAGTTTGGAAGTATAGCAAGGAGTTGGGGAAATGTTTGTCTCTCAAGGCAAGTATGCCAACGAGATACTGAAGAAGTTTTGCATGGAGAGTAGCGTGAGAGTAGCAAACCCATGGAAACTCCTCTAGTAGGTAGTTGTAGGAAAGAGGATGCCACTTCAGGTGAGCAAGTGGAAGCTACCATCTATAGGTAGCATGTGGGTTCACTTATGTATTTGGTGAAGACATGGCTAGACATGTGTTATGTAGTTAACCAACTTAGTCAAGCTATGGTTAAGCCAACCAAACTGCATTAGAAGGCAACAAAGCATGTGTTGAGATAGCTGAGAGGCACTACTCAGTTTGGTCTTTGGTACATACAGATAGAGGGAGTGAAGCTGCAAGGCTTCACAAATGCAAATTGGGTGGGGAGTCCATCAAACAGGAAGAGAACATCAGGAGGAATTTTTAGTGTTGGGTTAGCAACAGTTTATTGGTACTGTTATGCTCTTAACCTGCAAGACGATACCAGAATACAGAATATGTGAAGAAATATACCCAGAACATAGAATAGTGAGTAACAACAACAAGTAATTTATTATTCAGATAGCAATGTTCACTTGCCTCTTCGAGGAGGCAACCTCCAATAGAGCAAAGCTCGATGACAAAATAAGACACGATGCTCCTCCCAGGGAGTCTCTATCCTTTATATATGACTCATACATGCAATACCATGGATCAATACCATGGTTCTTATTAATACCATCTATCTAATACCATGGCCCATTTGCAACTAACTGTGGTCCCGTCATTAAATGCGGGTTAACCACTTACAATTATTAATATGGGTTTTATTGACTCTTTACTTAACTATAACTATGACTCAATCCTACTACATAAATAAGGGGGTTCGGGTGGGACCCTAACATGCCCTCCCCCTTAAGAATAGCCTTGTCCTCAAGGCTAAAGCTGCGGAAACTGCTGAAGAATAGTGGCTGGTTCCCAGGTTGCATCTTTCGGAGAGGTGTCTTTCCACTTGATGAGGACTTCCTTGATCATGCAGCCACGCAAGTGCCGTTCTCGTGTGTCTAGGACCTGTTCAGGTTGGAGCCAGATTGACCCTTCTTCATCCAATTCAGGTAGACTGGTTTGAATTCTGCAATTGTTCCCAATCACTTTCTTGAGGCATGAGACATGGAAAACTTGATGGATTTTTGCAGTGGGTGGCAAAGCTGGCTTGTAGGCCACTTCTCCAATGCGGGTAGTGCTAAGGTTGGAGTGGAACACATGGCATTTTTGAGAGCTATAAATGCCTGTTGTGCTTCATCATTCCAAAAGAATGAATTTTTCTTGAGGAGTTGAGTGAGGGACTTCGCAATGCGACCATAATTGCGGACAAATTTGCGATAATAACCTATGAGACCCAAAAATCCTCTCAGGCTCTTCAAGGTCTTAGGTTGAGGCCAATCCTGCATTGCCTGGATCTTTTTGGGG
>APFE030894424.1:30094-53532 GCA_000404065.3 Pinus taeda | reverse complement strand
GACATGATCCATATGTCTAAAAATAGACTTGCGCCAAAAATAGCTTGCGGGCCCACTTAGTGAAGGCGACTCTTTTCACTAAGCTCCATCATCTTGTTGCAATCTCAACATAAACAATGACACACTTAACATTACAACCAACAACTTGTGCAATGTTCATGTGCATTTGGGGAATCATATACATTCTGATATACTATGTATATATGTAGTGGTTTGTTCCGTAAATCATATCCATTTTGATATATTCTATAGATGTAGTGGTTTCTTGCCTAAATAATCCCTACCTCATTTTTTTACCATTCCATTGCATTCCTCACATTGAGAACTTTCAAATGCAAAGTTTCATGGCATTCCAGATCCATTTGTAATGATTAATGGGATAATTAAAGCAACGTTTGTGGTTATATGAGCAAGGTACAATGTATATAAAACTAAATAACTTAATAAATTTTATTATTTAGTCTCATATTATATTATGATTGGAAAGCATATATTATTTATTTAAGTTATATTATTTATAGTATGTAATATTAATGCAATGCTCTATATATAATCTAATAATATAATATAAGATTATTTATTATTGATTTTAGTATTATTTTTTTATTTTGTGTATGTATATATGTATATGTATATTGTTTGAAGTATATTATACTAAATATGTATTTTATTGGTAACTATCATGTGTAATTCCTTAAATTGTAATATTGGTTTTATTGTTAGTAATACATGATCTATGACTTGTATGATAATTTCACATATGTATAGATGTTCAGTTAAGAGGAGTTTCGAGAGTGGTCACAGAGAAAATTGGATAACTATTTGATAATTATGCTAGGAGGAATCAGTTGACCCTTATGTTAGCAAAAGCGTAATTCTTTATTGAGACACGAAAAAAATCTTCAAAGCAATCCTTGAAGAAATCAAGAAGTATATGGATTGTGCTACACATGAATAGTCATATGAAGGACAAATAATTGCTTTCCAAATTGATCAACAACAATCAAACAAACCCATATGAGTGAATAGAAGAATAGGTTGTAGATGAATTATATGAAAAACAAGAAATAGAAGAAAAAATATCCATGGACAATGTTAAGAGAAGATTATATGAGAATAGACAAAATACTTTTATCTATACAATACCAACTTTACTTCACAAGTTTCTAATCAACAAGGGTGTCAGTCACATTGTGGAACCTCAACCTCCTCTATAAACATTAGCCAACTCCAACTAGAAGAAACGACAAGTGGGGTGTGAATTATTTTTTAGCATCGATTATAAAAAAAACTCAAGAAGCATGGGATTACTTTATGCAAAAGTAAAAATGGAAAACAATGTTTCCAACATGATCTTGAGTAAGTTAGGCTCAGTGATGGGCGTAGTTTTTTATGAGATGCCTAAAATGGAGTAATCCTAGCTAATCTACACCAAAAAAGTAAATATTTCTAAGAAAAGGAAGGAAATCAACCATAAGACAAAGGGAATATATGTTAGATGAAGAAAGAAAGAAAATAATTTTTGTGAGAATATAGTTACATAAGCTAGCAATTGACCTTCAAAAAACTGAGTGGGAAAATCAACCATAAGACAAAGGGAATATATGTTAGATGAAGAAAGAAAGAAAATAATTTTTGTGAGAATATAGTTACATAAGCTAGCAATTGACCTTCAAAAAACTGAGTGGGAAAATCAAAATAAAAAAGATGAGATGTGTGATGTTGCATAATCTCATCAATCCAATAGAAAGAGTCGTTATGAATAGTAATTCATTAAAGCACTAGACCGATATGAGATTCACATTAACCAACTATATGTGACAAGGGAGAAGCCTCAACAGTTCTCGAGTTGATAAAGAGTTCCAATTGGAAAAGGATAGGATTGGTGTCCTTCAACTAGCAAAAAATGATGAAAACATGGACATTGGGGATTTGGGACTTGCATTGCATAGTCATTCAAACTTATGTGAAACGAGTGTTAGAGTTTGAAAATTCCTCCATTAATGTTTACAAGTATATTATACATGTTCTCTGGTGTGGCTTCAAGTAAATGACTAAGGCGGTGTTGTTGATAGATTTTTTATCAAAATATTCTAGTTAGAAAGAAACTAGGTGAGTATTGAAGGTGATGAAAATGTACTCCTCCATATAAAGGATCTCATGATTGTACTACCACTATAATATTTAGGATATGAGGAATACCATACAATTTCCATCAAAAATCACAACAAATAGATGAAACAATTATTAAGATAATTCATAGAATATATAGATCAAAGTTGTTAAATGGATTAAATTTCATTCCCAATTGAAAACAACAAAAGATAATGGGCCTAGTAGTAAATGGCCAATGCCAACTACCACTGAAGTAACACAATCTAATCCACCGACTATAATTTAGTCGAAGGTGAAAACCTCCTCTACAAGCAATATGTTGCACCATCATCTACCACTACATGAAGGAGATGAAGACCCTAAATAGCATTAGTTTATATGTGAGAAATATTTGGATGCAATGGACATAACAGATGAGGCAAAGAAAATTTTGCAATTCGCTAGAGCACTCAGAAAAAGAGCATCGAAATAGTTCATTAATTCCATAGAAAACCAAGAAAATTTGAAAGCATAAGTCAAGGATAGTTTTCTAATTTTTTAAAATATGTGGTGATGGTGATCACTCATTTGAGGATTACCCAATCTGCTCAAAAAAATCTAAAATGGGAGAATTGTAAATCTCCTCTAGAGTGCACCTAAACATGAAATCCTTAACTCCAAGAGTTCAAAGGCCATAATGAGATTTAAGTATATCCTTAATCCTTAACTTCAGCCTTTAATTATATATTAGCTACTTTCATGAAAACCATGGTAGTCCTTATTAATCACTCTAAATCCCAAATATTCTTCTTCAACAATCCTTTATCTATTCAACAAAACATTTCTAAAATTTTAGGTGTCCAAAGGGATTCTCTACCTTCCAAATACCTCGAGGCACCTTGGTCGACAAAGCTCTTCACAATTTCTCTTAGGAAGATCTATTAGAAAAATTCAAAGCCAAAGTTTCTAGTTGGAACTTTCACTTCTTTACCCTTCCAAGTAGGGTTTTTCTAATAAAGTACATGCTACACTATATGCCCTTGTATTTTTTAATGTTCTTATAGCTCTTGTGCAAAAATCATCAAAAGAATATATAATCTACATATACATTTCCTCGGGGGGGGGGGGGCTTGCCAAAGAGATGAAAAGACATATGGTGGCATGGGCGAAGTTATGCTCCAAAGGTTGTCAGAGGGCTAGGAATCAAAGACCCTCTAATCATGGGATGAAACCTAGCATCGAAGACTTGGTGGAGATGAAAAAAAGGATAAGGAGAACTTAAGGAAAAACCTATGGAGAGATAATTACACTACCAACGTCCCTAAAGAATAGATCATCTGCATGGAAAGAGAGCATCCTAGATCATGAACATGGAACAATGCATGGAGCAACAAAGGTTTGATCCAAGAACTTTATTTCTAGGAAGTTCAAAATGACAGTTCTTCTCCTTGGAGGATTCCTACTAACAAGAACCTATTATTGGTAAACATTACATATTCTAGCAAGTAAAAGCGTATATGATACAAAAAGTGTGGACAAAGGTTTATCACTATTTAGAACATCATAATGATTCAAAACCTTCCTCTAAAAGGGTGTGGAAACAATGTGAGTTCTAGCCAATAACTTTGGAAACCATGATATATAAGGAAATGTGAGCTAAAATTTAATATAGATAGGTAAAATATAGGAACACATGGGACATGTTGAGGTAGGATAAGCAAGGAGATGGAAATATTAAAGTTGGGAAAAACTAGTAAAAGAAATTTGGCCTAGACACCAGTAACAAAATGGCATATGGGGAAGGGTTTTGAACCCTAAACTCTAGCTAGAAGTCTCAAACATCCTATGGATATTAGCTAGAAGGAATACCTTAACTTGGAATTATTTCATTAGAAAATAATACATAAGGCCATCAATATATTTGATGTGCATAATGTAAGTAGAATCCTTGGAGAATTTGCTCAAGTGTAGGGAGGTCTAAATATTATGAGACAAAGGTGCAACCTTATTCAGGTAGTTATATTTGGTCTAAGAAAATATAATCAAAATTCTATAAGTAGAGATATTAAACTCCTTTAAAAACCCCATTTTGAACAGATTGTGGAATTATTTCTGAGGTTTCCCACTTTGGAGCCTCTAAAAAGAAAGCAATAGAAGTATCTTCAACCAATAAACAAAAAATAGTTGAATTGATCTAAAAAGTAATCCAAACCAATGTTTGAGAATCTATTGTTGCAATACCATGGTTGGATGAAGAATGGAAACACTCTAGTGAAGAGCCAACAATCTTCTAGAACTAGTAGTTGGACCCATGTAACAAATCAATTATTTGAAAGATATCTAGGATCATCAACCAACACATCACTTTAAAATTGAATTTGATGGAACCACAAAGGGTAACCTAGGACCCTCTAGAGTATGGGGATGATCCATGATCTTATACAAAACATCAAGATTATTTGTGCCTTAAGGATTGGAAATATCTTAAACAAAGGGGTTGAACTCACTAACACATTGAAAGGAATGTAGCTAGTGGAGGAAATAGGATATAACATGATTATAAAAAGTGGTTTTTGGTTTCTCATATATGCTCCTGGATATATTATTAATGGAGTTAACCCTAATAAGGAATCTATAAATTGGTGATTATCTACGGGTCTATGGAAAATAAAATAAAAAAGGTCAAAAAAATACCAAAAATTATACCTTCCCATCTTAAGCATAATGGAAATGTCTTACTAGACCTTTTAAAAAATGAGGGAGTCACTCAAACGAAAATTTTGAATGTGTGTCATTGGACTGAGACCATACCTCAAAAACACAAACTCATAGGATTATCAACACTTGAACGAGATTGATAGTCACACCCAAATGGGGTGTTAAAAAGTGGTGCCACAACTCCTCACATGTGTCATCGAGGTGCCACTTTTCCATGCTTTGAAAATATGGTATAGTGGGAGGAAAGGAACCTAAATGAGGTTTGCCACGAGGAGGAAAGGGATAGCAGGAGGAAGTATAAACCTTATCCCACCATATGTTGATATGATTTTTTTGGTAATTTAATGCACAAGCACAATGAGAAGACCACCCTACATTCAACCAAGGGGTGTGTTTTATGGTGGAGAAGTGCCATAGATAACTTTTGTGATGATAATATAAAGAGGAGAGGATGGGAGCAGATCAACATGATGGTTTTTCTTGTTCGAATGGGGGTCCTTATATTATATGCTTCAATTGAAACTCTAGGTTCCCCAAGTATCCCAAATAAATATGGATGGAACATTTGATGCAACTAGAATTTGAGAGCCCCAGGGATCAATCTCATACCAGTTCTAGGTACCTTTTTCTATTATGTTTAGCATTTCTATTTATTGTTCTAGGTTTGTATTTGGGTTGGTAGAGGGTGGGTTGTCATTTCCGTGTTTTAGATAAGGTGGTTGAATTGTCATTACTCTTTGGGGGAAATGTAGGGTTCTTTTCTAACCATGGTATAACAACTTGGCACCCTCTCCTCTTGATTAAACAAATGTTTTCTGTTGTGCTAATAGAGTGGGACTTGGGCCTTTTTATGAGCGAATTTTCCTCTAACACGATGAATCATAATGTGGCAAAGGATGGGAATGGGATAAAGAGAAAAAATCAAGTTGGTTCTCATAAGGCCACATCCTTTGGGAAATACAAAAATGTCTTGATAACTGGAAAATAACCTAGGAGATTGAGAAGTGTTTCCTTGAAAATTGTTCTAAAGTGAACAATTTATAATTTAAAGAGATAGAGAATGTTATTAGGGGTAAAAGATAGAGCCTGAGAAAAAATTAGGTCATTGAGAAACTTAAGGGGTGGGTTAAGTATCCAATCTATCCTTTTATTTATGAAATTATTTTCTTAAAAATTATTGAGATCTACTAGTTAGTTTAATCCTTGATTTCCCACGCCCTTGAAAACAAAACCGTGGAATAACAAGACATCCTTCATACCATCAGGATATTTGAGAGAAAATTTGAGCCTATTTGTGAAGTAGCATTTGGGATTATGATATTAGCCTCATAGGTCACAAAGTAAGATAAAAGCATGAACCAAGAAGAGGGTTCTTTTGGATTAGAGGGAACCCTAGCTAACCTTATCATTCTAGATGAAGGGCCACAACCTTTAGGTATTGCATATGATGAAGAAAAGGAGCCCAGTGTTTTTGTGGAAGTCACTATGGAATATAGTGGTCAACTACCCTCTTCTCAATGTATGGTTTGTTTTTTAGTTATATTAGTATCATGAATAGTTATAGACATTAGTTCAATTAATTATCGCTTTTCGTAAGTCATCTCTAAATAGTATGGACAAGTTTTCTCAATTGGGAAAGGTCTTTGTTTTCCTTTAAGTGGGCCTCCATTAAATACTATTATAACCAAATTTGTATAAATGTAAAGATATAAATAAAATTTAGATTTTAAGATACTAAAAAATACTAACTAAAAAAAAATTAAAAAAATATAATTACATAATAAAAATATCATAAAATTATTAAAAATATTGAAATATTTCATATTTTCAAACAATTTTTTAACCATTGTTCCAATATTATTATGTAAAATGAAAAAGTTTTTTTGTAAATTGCGTCAATTGGTTGTCATTATTGATAAATATATTACAATGATATTTCTTCATATATCAAAAAAACACCCAGGGAGATCATGTCTTCAACCAAGGGTGATGACATAGACACATTGCTACCAAAGGTAAAAAATTACCAGGCTAAGAGAAACAAGGTAACTACATTACCAATGTTTACAAACCAGTTGCCTCTATTTGACTCTAAAATGGACCTGGAAAAAAGACAAAATGATGCTTCACAATAGCATATGAGCAAACTGCTGATAAAAATGTGAATCCACTATGAAACTTGGAACAAAAAAACATATAGTAGCCGACAATAGAAACTAGTGCAATACCCTTGGTGGACTATTAGTCTGAGATGATGACAAGAGAGTGGGAGAGGAATTTTCCTTAGGAGAGATCCCGGGGGCATTAATGACTGTGGGAACCTCATGTTGCTCAGTATTTGAGTTAAATACAACAAACCTCTCCACCCTAGTCAACCTGACCATGATTTCATCCAAGTTTAAGCAAATGTCCCATAGAATTATTTTAGTATCCTCCTGGCCTGAAAACATCTTGTAATTGTTGACCTACTTATCACTAATGAACATACTTAGTAGAGTTTCCAACTGACGATGCAAAGAAATAGTATGGAGGAAGTGTAGCCTTCGCTTGCAGAATTTCCCTGGATCGGGAACAAACTTGAGGATGTCACCTCCAATCTCATAATCATATAAATATATGCAGTTCTGAAACTCCTTTGCCTCTACATGAATAATTTCCTTCCTCACTTCAAAAGCAACTGAGTCGAAGTGGTTGGCCATTGAATTCCATCTAAAAAATCACCGGTAAAAAGAAGAAGATGAACCTAGTTCACCACTGTGGTGACTAGGCAGTCTCTGTCGAGGGGCCATGGTTACCTATATACTGTGGACATGGTAGATAAAGACAACGTGCGAAAGCAAAGGGACATGGATACCCAGTGTCAAGGGTGGGTAGGGTCTTTTCTCCAGGAAAAATATAGCCACTAAGGTAATGAGAGAAGGCGAATTGTGTGACGAAAGAAAACATAAAAGGAGGACACATAGATTGAATACAAAAGACACCCTTAACTCCCTAAAACCCAATCTTTGAAGCAACATAGAGAAAATGAGGGAAGAAGCTTTAGAGAAAATGTAGTTATAGCCAAGCAATAACAATTTTGAAAACCAAATGAAGAAGGTACTAGGGTAACAGACTCTGCATACTAGCACTGAACAACTGAAATAAATTGTGCATACTTTTTTTAATTAAATTAATTATATATTTAAAAATATAATCTAAAATAGTTAAGTTTTACTAGCAAGGCGACCCAGGATCAAAACCTCATAGGGGTGGTTGTTCCCTGTGCTAGGGGAAGGAGACATGCTAAAAAATCCAATAATCTTAGGGTTGGTGTGGCCTAGTGGGTGTGATCCTCAGGTGACTTTGACGGATTAGATGCCCCTAGGTCGTGGCTCTTCAAGCCACAACCAAAGCGGGGTCCACAAACAATGACGAAATTAAATATATATTAGATATAACTAAATTTTTCTAACAATTATATTATCAAATTTAAATAATAATTATTAAAAATAAAAATAATTTTTTAACTTCATTTATTATATATGTGTGTGTGTGAGAGAGATATATATATATATTTTTAGGATTGCTCTACAACCCTATAGCCCTGAGTATTTCTTATTCACCCTACTGAGCTCAGCAGCCCTATGGCCTTAATCATTTTTTCTTGGCAAGCCCCTTTCTCATTTCTATCCCTTTCCTTTTCACCTTCGTGAGGTCTCCTTAATTGTTAGTTCTGGGCTTATTCTCGTTGGCTTTCAGATCTTTGTTTTGTGGTACCTATTTCAGGTCGGGTGGTCAATCATGACCAATCCAGACTCCCCTTCTCAGCTGGATTAAAAGACCATAGCCTTCAACTCCTTGGTTTCAAATGGCCCCATGTTCCAAAAATCCTCCTCTTCTTGGTATGCCATGAAGTTGGATGATATTATGAAAGTAGAGGGTTCCACCGCTCATGCCAGGCTGCATACTCTACAATTGTTAGATCGGGGTTTAGTGGGATAATTTATGGGATTGTTTCCATCCCCTAGATCTATCCACATGTGGGTCGTGAATAACTGAAAACCATGGATCAAAGGAAAAGTCACCACTTCTTTCTATGACAATGATTTTTTCACCTTCATCTTTGAGAACAAATATGATCAAGATCTGATCTTTCAGAGTGGCTTGTATTTCTGTAATATTCCTAACCCAGAATATTCCTCAAACCCCAGCAAAAACTCCAACCAAATATGTGCAAATGATATAATAATCCAGAAGTGATAAAATAACAGTGGAACAACATATAATAATGTAAACCAGAAATATAAGAAGATACGCAAGAAATGCAGTGAGAAATGCTAAGCCATTTTATTATACTAAGCAATAAATGATTACAGAAGTGATTAGACAAATGGCACCTCGACTTGCACAAGGCAAGTGAAGAAATACTCTCAGAATGACAAGAATGGCCTCTCTGCGTGGATGCTGCTATTGTACCGCTGTTGCTGCTAGAAAACAAATGATGATTTGGGGCTACTCCCCTTCTTGGAAAAAGTTGAAACTTTGGATTCGAGCTCTACTCAAGAAACCCAGAAAAACCCAGAAAGATTTCCTGGAATGTCCTCACACTGATCTGCGTCCCAGCTGCTGGAAAACTACCGTGCTACTATTGCTACTAGAAATCGAGTGAGAATTTGGGGCTGCTCCCCTCCTCAGAAAAGGTTGAAACTCTAGAATCAGACTCTACTCAAAAAACCCAGAAAAACCCAGAAAAATTTTCTGAAATGGCCGACCCTCAAAAATCACCCCCTTGGGGTTCTGCGCAGTTCCTCAAAGACGTTGATGAAACGGCTGCTAAAATGCTAATGAAACAACTGCTGGAATGCCGATGGAAATACCTTGCCCAAGCAGGCACTCAAAGTCCCAGGCCAAAACCCGCTCATGAAACGGTTGTCCCTGTCACTGACGATGGTCTTAGGAAGATCGTCTAGCCTGAAGATCTCTTTGAAGAACAGCTCGGCCACCTGTGCTGTTGTATAGTGTGCGGATATGGCAAAAAAATGTGTGTACTTTGTCAGTCGATCAACGACGACAAAGATACAATCCTTACCCTGTACCATGGGCAACCCTATGATGAAGTCCATCAAAATACTCTCTCATTTCCCCTCCGGAATGGGAAGAGGTTGCAATAAACCCACGGGATGGCTCATCTCTCCCTTGTTCCTCTGGCAAACATCGCACTCCCAGATGTGCTAGATTACATCCTCCTTGAGGCCCTTCCATGAGAACCTCTCTCTAATGGCCCTGTAGGTTTTGGTAAACCCCTGATGTCCTGAGTGAATCATGTGATGCCTGGAGTATCTTCTTCTTGAGCTGAGACCCCTCAGTCAAGAAGATCTGGTCCCTGTAATAGATGATCTCATTGACCACCCTATACCTGTCATCTACCACCTGCCCATCCAGAACCTCACATGCAAACCTGTCCTTGGAGTACTCTACTAAGAGTTGAGCCCTCCAATCTGTATCCAAGCTCATAAGCGACAACGTGGCTGGTCTACGTGAAAGGGCGTCTGTTACCACGTTGTTCTTACCCTTGACATACTCAATGTCAAAGTCATATGCTTGGACCTTACTGATCCACTTCTGCTGCCTCTCATGTAGCTGCTTCCGCTCCAAAAAGAACTTGAGGTTGTTGTGATCAATCCTCACCCTGTAGTCGATGCACATCCTCAATGTATTGTCCTCTTCTTCACCAACACCACAAAAGAAGCAAAAGGACTCATGCTCGGTCGAATGTGCCCAAGAGCCAACAACTCCTGGATAGCCTGCTCAATCTCATCTCGATAGACCTTGGGGTGCCTATAGGGGTGGTGATCACTGCCTGGATGCCCTGCTCAAGCTCGATAGTGTGCTCAAACCCCCGGTCCAGTGACTTTCCTGGTGGAATCTCCCCAAACACTATGGCATATCGGTCAAGGATGGACTGTATCTCCAGATGTACTGTCTGCCCTATAGTCCCTGCCTATGATGCACGCAGCTTTACTACCCACTCTATGTCTCCCTTTTAGAAGACTGCCTCCATCTGATGAGCCGAAACAGTCTGAGGCGGATATGTGTGATGTCCCCGTATCTTCTCATGCCTCCCTGTCTTCTCATCATCCCACTCCATCTCCAGGGTCTTTTAATCTGTCGTGACCTTCCCTAGAGTGATAAGCCACTGAACACCCAGTATCATGTTGTTGTCCATAATATCGACCACAAAAAAGTGGTCAATGTGTAGGTGCCCATCGTCACTGAAAGCTCTGGAACATAACGAGCACATGTCATGGTCTAATCTCCTGGGACCAAGATTGGAAACCCATCAAAGCTCTCTGTTTGTATACCTCTCCGCTCAACCATCTATGCATCGATGAAGTTGTGGGTGGCCCCACTGTCAACAAAAAATGATACACGTTGGCCACGTACTGTCCCTCGTACGCGTAGCGTCAGATACTTGGGAACTCCTCGCAACGCTGCAAGGGCCCCTCCGGTGGATGCAAAAGATGCACCACCTACTGCTGGTGGTGGAGGTGGCAAAGGTCCCTATATGGCATGGCTATCTTCTGCCTCCACATCCTCATCATCATCTTCTTCTCCACTGCTCTCGGAGAAGACCTCAAAGAAATGTGCTTTGCTAGCAGCACATCTATGTCCTGGTGCCCATGGCTCCTGACAGGTGAAGCACAACCGCTGCTTCTTCAGCTCCCTCTTGGCATCGTCGTCAAGCTATACTTGTCCTGGATTCCCCTTTGGAGGAGGTATCCTCACATCCTTCCCCTTAGACTGGAAAGTCCGTCTCTTGGGGTAAGGTGTCCGGGTCCTGGGTAAGACATCCTGTAAGTCTCAGGTCCTGCTGATAGCGTCCTGGAGTGTCGCTGGTTTAGTGGATCGGACTAAACCCTGAAGTGGCTCTGCTAACCCCTCAACATACATATAGACCCTACGTGTCATGGATAGGTCTAGCACCATCACAGAGACCCTCAAGAAACCTACAATGTAGGTCTCTGGGCTCCCTGTCTATTTGAGCCTTGTTAGCTCAACAAAATGCTACTCTGGATCCCTCCGATCAAATCGCTCCATCAGTCTCCTGGTAAACTCAACATATGTCATCACCGTGGAGTGCCCTAGTGTAACCATCCCATGAAACCACCAACCCTTGGCCTCACCATCCAAATGGAATGTTGCCACCTTGATGGCCTCTGTCTCCGACATCTGGTTAAGCTGGAAATAAATGTCCAGCTTCTCCACCCAAGACTTTTCCAAACTGTTTGATGAACCATCAAACGTAGGCAAGTGGAATCTACTTGTTGCATGGTGGGTGTCACCATCATGGTAATGCTGGTACCTTTTGTGATGGTCGCGGGGTTTACTATCCCGCTGGAGCTGAACAAAATCTCTGAATGAGAGGGCTTCCCTGAACTCCTGCCCATAGGCTTGGTACTCTGCAAAATAATTGCCCATATGTTCGGGCTCTGCCTTCTGCTGGGCTACGACCCCCGTGTCGGCTCCTAAGAAAGTGGGCATGGTAGAGTGTGTAGGGGCATGTGAGGCCACCTACTACGCAGTATCATGTTGCTCTGGAAAATGGTGGGATGCACCTGATCCCTCACCAATCTGAAAAACTCATGGGCTCTCACATTGTCTAGCCTCTACTGCCGTGAATCTCTACCCCATCACCTCAATCTGCCTTAATAGATCCTGCACTGATTTGAGGAGCATATCCACAAATCTTTTCCCATCATCATCTGCCATCGGATCCTCCTGCTCCGCGTCCACCACAAGCTCCTCCTATTCTGCATCCACCACCGGAACACAGTCTCCCTCTCCATAAGTGTTCTCTAACCTACGCCCAGTGTCTCTGTATCTCTGACCTCTGTAACAGATATAGGGTTTTTCCCCCGATGTCATAGATTGCTAGCTCCACAGGTTGAGCCAGATCTATGCTCTGATACCACTATAATATTCCTAACCCAGAAT
Organism: Pinus taeda; assembly: GCA_000404065.3. Taxonomy (NCBI): domain Eukaryota; kingdom Viridiplantae; phylum Streptophyta; class Pinopsida; order Pinales; family Pinaceae; genus Pinus; species Pinus taeda. Next base: position 40,746 of record APFE030894424.1, on the reverse strand, counting down.
ATTCCTCAAACCCCAGCAAAGCCAACCAAATATGTGCAAATGATATAATAACCCATAAGTGATAAAATAACAGTGGAACAGCATATAATAATGTAAACCGGAAATATAAGTAGATACACAAAAATGCAGCGAGAAATGCTAAGCCATTCTATTATACTGAGGAATAAATGAGTACAAGAGGTGATTAGACAGATGGCACCTTGACTTGCACAAGGCAAGTGAAGAAATACTCTCAAAATGACAAGAATGGCCTCTCTAGGTGGATGTTGTTGTTTTGCTACTACTGCTGCTAGAAAACAAATGATGATTTGGGGTTGCTCCCCTCCTTAGAAAAAGATAAAACTATGAATTCGGGCTCTACTCAAGAAACCCATTAAAACCCAGAAAGCTTTCTTAGAATGGCCTTACACTAATCTGCGTCCCAGCTGCTGGAAAACTATCGTGCTGCTGCTACTGCTGGAAATCAAATGAGGATTTGTGGCTGCTCCCCTCCTCAGAAAAGGCTGAAACTCTAGAATCGGACTCTACTCAATAAACCCAGGAAAAACCCAGAAAGCTTTTCTGAAATGGCCGACCCCCGAAAATCACCTCCTTGGGGTTCTGCGCAGTTCCTCAAAGACGATGAAACGGTTGCTGAAATGTTGATGAAACTACTGTTGGAATGCCAATGGAAATACCTTGCCCGAGCAGGCACTCGAAGTCCCCCTGGGCTAAGGGTGAGATCTCCGAACGGAGACACTCAATGCACTAAACAGTGCTACATACTAGCTAAACAGCCAGCGTGCTCTAAGTCGAAATGACTATCACAAATGCTCATAACCAGAATGATCAAAATGAGGGGGCTCCTCTCTCCTTTATAGCCTTTGCCTCGCTCAATCCCAAGGCTCACCTCCTCCTGTGTGATTCCTCTCTTGCCATGTGTTTCTTCCCTCCTGCGCAGTCCCTCCATGTGTCCGCGTGGGCTCCATTTCTACTTTCCCCTTTGGCCCCCTTGGCTCCCCTCTAAGTCACAATGTTGTGCTACTAGGAAGTGACTTTTTATTCTAAAAGTGAGTTATGTCCCCCATCCTCACTCTTTTTTTTTTTTTTTACAAATAAATATAGAAGCAAAAATTGAACAAAATCTAATATTCGAATTAGCCATGGCTAATTAGGAAAATTACAATTTCATGGGAGCGCAAGGGATATATTTAGAGAGTTGGATCCCCAACTTCAATCCTAACTATGATTTTCCTTCCATTTTTCTTATTTGGGTGAATTTGCCCTTCTTCCCCCTACATTTTTGGAATGATGTCACCTTCTGGAGGATTGGTAATGCTCTAGGGAATTACGTCGATTGTGCATAGCCTTGTGATGTATTTTCTCATGTGCCCAAATTTGTGTAGAGGTAGATCTAGATAAAGGTTTACCAACTAAAATCAACCCCAACTTGGATATTTAGAATCATATCCAAGCGGCAGATTATGATCAACTCTCGTTCAAATGTAAAAAAAAATCATGACTATGGCCACTTTTCTAGAAATTGCACCAAAAAACTAGAAGAACAGGAAAAGCAAGAGGAATTTGGAGTCTAGTGGAAACAAGAAAAAAGGAAGAAATGATCCCACAAGCAACAATCTCCCACAAATCAGCAACACAAGAAAGCTCATCAAAAGGGATTTGGGCTAGTTCCCCCAAGAATAAATAGACTATAAAAAGTGGGGAAGGGACAAGAAAATAATCCAACCTTGAAGGGTAAATTCCTCATCAAGGCCCTTCTATCTCAAATATGCCTAGTAATCCATTGGTTCCCCAAGTGTCTTTAGAGCCAGTGACTGATACAAAATCTAGCGAAGAACCTGAAGCCATACAAGACGATTCCTTAGAAGAAGAAGAAGACTTCCTTTCGCCGCGAGAAGGCACTGTTGGAGACACATTTGCAAGTTCATTCGATGAGAAATCTGAAGTAGAAAACATTATAGAGAAGGAATGTCTAACCCATCAAGCTGGCAGAAAAACAAACAAATATATTAGAATAGAGAAAACAGAGAAGGAGGAATAAGTTTACCATCAATCCATTCTCAAAAACATCCAAATGGATGACATGGAGGCAAGATAAATAAAATCAGTTATAGAATTTCCCCAACCAGGTGGGCATCTCATCCAAAGAGTAAGTAATGATAGTCCTCTCCTGGAACTGTAGGGGATTGGGGTTTGAAAAAAGAAGGACAAAAGTAAAATATATAATAAGAAAAGAAAGACCCTCAATTTCTCTATTATACGAGACCAAACTGGAGGAACAAGAAATCTTAACACAATAGAACCAGTTGTGGAATGGTAGCGAAATTTCTCCGTCAGTTCCAAAGGTGAATTTGGATGTCTCTGCACTCTATGGGATTTGAACCAGGTATGGTAGCTAAACTCTCTTAAAATGGTACATTGGCTTGCTATCTCTTTTTTCGACCTTGCTTCAAATCAGATGTGTCATGTCATTAATACTTATATGTTGGTTCATTTTCGGGAAAAACAAGAACATTGGGCCTCTCTTCATGGCCTTGATGACTCTAATTATGGCAATTTTAGCATTTTTGGGGGGGATTTCAATACTAGTTTGTACAACTAGGAGAAGAAAGGGGGATCGCCAATTAGAGACCCATTCCAAGAGAAAATGGAGGACTTTATTAGCCACTCTAAATTAATGGGCATTAAAATTTTTGACCTCAAGCATACCTGGAACAATAAGAGAGTTGGCCCAAGTCATTTAGTAACCAATCTAGACCACTTCCTAATCTCTAATAATTTTTTGCATCGTAATCTCTCCCTCAAATCCATTATCCTTCCTTGGAATGGTTCTGATCATCACCCTATCAGACTTGACTTGTACCCCCCTCTTAATTATGGCCCTATCTCGTTCAAATTTGGCCCTTTATGGATCCAACACCCATATTTTCATAATGTGGTCGCCCAGTCTTGGATCCCTTGGGTGGAGGATAGCCCAATTTAGATTTGGGAAGGAAAAATTAAAAGGCTTAAAGCATGTATCAAATCCTATTAAAAAACCTCTTTGCCTACCAAATAAGAAGGTATTCAAGATTTGGAACAAAAAATTAGTCTTCTCCACTCCTCCATGGAATCTGAACCCATGTCTGCAGAAATATTGAACTACAATAGATCCATGTTTGGTAAACACCACTCCTTATTGAAAGAATATGAAAATTACTCAAGATTGAACTCGAGAAATGTGTGGCTTCGGACAGGAGATAAAAATACTAAATTTTTCCACAAGTAAGCTTAAAATCAGGATATAAAAAAGACAATACAAGAGATCATAATGAATGGCATCAAGGTTGGAGACTTTCAACAAATTAAGGAGGAATTTATGACATACTTCAACCATCTCTACACTCAAAGTGATCCCGCCTCTGAGGAATCCAAATACTATATGTTAGATCAGATCCTGCAAATTATTATTATAGGTATGAATCTCCAAGCAACTATCCTCCCTTCAGAAGAATAAATTCATAGTTAAGTTTTCCTTTCACCCGGATACAGCCCCAGGCCCAGATAGATTTTCTACACACTTTTATCAACATTTTTGGGATATAATTAAGTGATATTTTTGCAGAATTATTGGGTATTCTTTGGAGCATTTTTACATTTGAGGATGGGTCAATTCATCATTCCTCACCCTAGTCCAAAAACAAAACAATACATCCTCCTTTAACAAGTTCATAACCATCTCCTTGTGTAATGTCTCTCTGGTAGTGTTTTTACGGCAATGTTGTACCAAAAGACACCTCCTTAGTAGTTGGTTGTTCATTGCAAAGGATCACAGACATAGTTGGTGCTTTTAGTGAAGAGACTTATATAAACAAAGCATTTCAAATAGTGAAAATAATGCATATACAAACGTAAACTAAAACAAAGAGATAAATACACAAACAATGCTTAATGGAGAAAACAAGTGAACAAAAAAATGAAAAATTCTCCCTTTATTGACTCCTAGTATTATACCTTCAATACAATAGATGAATCTTAAACACTTGAATACAATTCTTTGAGATATGGTGCTAAAAAAATACTCAGCAAGGGGGTTCTTTTCCTTAATCTCTTTGGAAGTTTCTCCTCTCTCTCAAAAAAGTATGAAGACTCTGAAATGGTGGACTCTTCTCCTCTCACTAAGATGATGGATTACTTAGAATCAATATGGCCAACATGTTAGTGCTCTTACTTTCTTTGGCTTCAATAATGGATTTTTTTTTTCTCTTATAGCAATTTGGCCAACATAACAATATCTCATATTTTGGTTCTCCCATGGCTTGTTTACATAGAATTTTTTAATCCATCTTCCTTCTCGTAGTTCATTCATGACAATGACTCATGAATAAGACAAGATGATTCCATTGCAAATAACTCCTTTGATTAATCAATGTTCATTCCTACGTGAACCAATTATGTTTACAGTTTTTGACATATTAATCATTATGAGTTCAGTTCAAAAAATGCATATCGAAGGGTTACATAACTTAAGGGTGACTTGAATTCGGATGTCCAAAACTGAGATCCTGTCAGGGAATTTACTCCAAGTGTGTGAAGTGGTCCCAAATTTGTTGAGTCGCCCATATCTTTTATTGTGCAACTTTCAAAGAAAATTTTGTGTGACGCATGGCTATCAAAGAAAGAGTCACGATGTCCTCAATTTTTTAACCTTAAAAACTTTGGACCTTAGGAGAAATTATTTTTGCTAAATTTCATGATGTCTTCAGTTGGGAAAACTTCACGTGTGCATTTTGTTGGACGTCTCTTAGTGTCTTCTAGATTGTGCAAACATGTGTCTGATTTTCTGGTGTTAACAGTTTCCCCCTAATGTATGAGGCTAGGGGCAAACATATAGCAGAATTACATAACATTTTCTATTTTGATCAACTTTTTTAGAGAGAGGATAACTTGTTATGGAGATGAGTAGAGGAACCCCTTGACTGAGTATAAAAGATAACCATGCTCTAAAGAAAACCTAAATATTAAAAAAGAGTGTTTAGACGAGGCAGGCATGTCCCATTATCGTTATGATAAGTAGTGACAAATTATTACAATCAGACAAGAAATGGTTTTGTCCATTCAACAGTATGGTGATTGACGTGTTGATGGTTGATGATGATAATTGTTAATGCCCTCAAGGGCGCTTCTTGGACAAATAGACTGAATTTGGTTCCCCCACGCATAAAAAAGGTGAGGCGTTGTTGAATGAGGTGTTGAGGTATGCATGGGTCTTCGACTTTGGATACCTCCCTCGTATCATGATGTAAGCATTGTTGAATGAGGTGCTTAGTGATGTGGGTGTCTTCGACTAAATGAAAGAATTACACCAGTCATTAATTATGGTACCATCTTGACATGAAAACTTGTGTTGTTGTCAAATGTCAAGGGGGTCGATGACATCAGTGGGCAATAGGGATCCCATTGTGCCACGCGAGGATATCCCTTCAAGGGGGGAGTATCCAAGGTACTACCTCTATCGTGGAATACAAGTGCTAAAGTTGACAGGAAAGAGGCTTCAACCACTCGACATGTTGTGTCATGGAACCAATATAAGGTGTACACAAGTTGTAATAGTGTGGGTCATATAATGCATGATGAGAGCTGACGATATGAGTGGATGTGGACAATTGATAGGTTGAATTTATTATGCAAATGGAAGCAATCAAAACACATTTGCTGATAAGGATGGCCTTGGAGTCGGTAGGATTTCCAGGGTGGTGTTTCTGGGAAAATTAGTGTCTTGTCGAATGATAACCCTCTAGGTTTGGTAGCTAACCTAGAAACAACAGTTAAAGCAATTCAATATCTTTCCTATGAGTGACAGATAAGAAAGAGATCATGAAATACCAACCTGTAACTTCCGCTTGAATCCTCGCTTGATCTCCCTCCCCTTTGATAGATCCCGTAACTCCTCCCCGTACTTAACATGCTTGGAGAGTACCTACACAGCTATAGAAACAAAGCCTTGTCAAAGCATAATGATCCATCACAGCATAAACATCATAGAATCAGAAATATGATAAACAAATGAATGCATTTACAGTTAACATAATCAATTGGGAAAAATATTGAAGAACTTTATTGATATTAAGAAAAATTACAACCCATAAGAAGTCTGATCCAGCACCATCCTCCCAGCTTCAAGCCTTCTTCACCTCATGAATCAGCAAGAACACACCAACAATATCACAATGCTCTCACCTCAATACTGAAACTAGTAGCATTTCCTTACAACTCAAAATAATTCAGCCTTTTGACCTCTTGGATGGGAGATCCTTTCATAGATGATTACAAGAGGGTGAGTCATTAATGGGGATGATGAATTCCATTCCATTTGTTGAAATTAGTTCCACAAGAGAGGGGAATTGGAGATGGTTTCCTAGTTCCCTTGGTCATCCTTGGGCGAATTCAGAGAGGCTAGTGGCACAGGAGAAGTTTCTAGAAGATTCCATGAGCAACCAACTCACAAACTGTCCCAGAATTTTGTCCAACCTCACCCATCACAATCACTAAAGGGCCAAAATGTGATGCATCTCACTTATACAGCATAGCAGGTGAGATGCATCTCACCCTAACACAGGGCTTTCAGATATGGTTCAGTTTAGGCACTTTCTGGATGATTTTTTAGATGGAACTTTTGGGGAATGAGGCATTCAGATGACTTAGTTCTTTTAGGGTATAAAACAACTATTTTAGGGTTTGATGAACCCTAATGCATCGACATGTAGGTTTGGGGTTGATGTGCCCAAATATGTCTATAACAGTTGCCCCTTAAAGCATGAGGTCGTAAATGTTCAAGTCGGGTGAAATGCTTTATCATGAGGATCAGAAGTTTCGAACTGGAAGGTGACCTGCATCAATTACAATACAATACATGATAATATGACTTTTCATGACTTAGCTGAGGGAGGCATCCCTATGCTCAGCTTTATAAACTTTCATTACATTGTACATAGATCATACAGTCGTCTACAAATATAGACTTGTAATCCATGATTGGATGACCATCTATGTAAAGCCTGTGTATAGTTGATGTTTTTGTACTCTTGAATATATCGTAGCCCGGATGGATGAAACTAGATCTAGAGTCTTCAAACTTGTTCAATCTTCTTCTCAATGTACAAGTCAAACCATGCAAAAAGATGTTCTGAAGTTGAACATGGAGACACATCGTCTGATTACCAGCCAATGATGTAAGTTGTTAACAGACGCGAAAGGGATCACCGATAATGAAGATGAATCTCAAGGTATGACAATACATTTCATGTGGTGTGAATAGATGATTCGATGTCGAACACCACGCAAAATCTTTTGATCGAAGGCCATTGATGTCAATCTGTCACCGAAAGAGAGAAACTTGCCATTGATGTATGCAAGCTTCAAAGTACTAAAAGGGTGTTTTAAAGTCAACTTCTTGGATAATAAGTTGATGTCGACAAGAAGTGACTCGTCGTAGGAGGGCCTTGATGTATCCCACATCTACGAAACGAAACGAAGCAAATGATTTTGGAGATAAAAACAGACTGACGACACAAGGTTCAGGAATGGCGGTCATGAAAATGGAGGTTTATGGTATTGCAACGGATGAGACTTTAACTGGATGACTTCTCTTGAACATATCGGTGACACTGAGATGAATTGGTAGCATTAACTCAAAAAGATGGATGGTATGATGACCAGTAAAAAGAATAACCCAACCCAACTCGATCACGGAGATGAAGTGAAAGTGTCATGTTCAAGAGCGACTTGCTACCATTAGTTTTTCAAGATTTTTCCCCTTTTTCCCAAGTCATTGTTGACCAGTACCTCTTTATTTTTTTCAATCTTGAGGAGGATAACATATGTTTTTTCTATAATTCGCCCTTCCGACAAACCTGTCATTATTTGATGTTTTAACAAGTCTAGCGACAGTGAAACTCGGTCATGTCTAAATGGACAAGTTTGTCGCTATTATTTTAACGAGTTTAACAAAAAAGATAACTCGTTCCTTTTCATGTTTAGAGAGTTTGAAAAGGGACGAAAAGAAAACTCTATAAGTTCTTTTTTGTAAAGTAATCCCTCAGGTCCAAAAAAGGATAAAATAATACAAGAGGAATGACGTTTCCAATACTTTAACGAGCCAGAAAAGACAAGTGCTCGACAATCTTTTTATGTTTAGAGAGTCTGAAAAGGGTTTAAAGAGGACTCTATGGTTTTCTTTTCATTTTTGAATCAAAGCTCGAAAATAAGACAAAAATTTTGCTTGGCAATCAAAGATGCTCAATTTACCATTAACACATTAGATTATGTCGACAGTTGTTCAACCTACTCAAAAAGTCCATCAAATTGATTAAAAATACATATTTATGGATGAAAAAATGAACTAAAACTAACATTTACTTGAAGTACATGGAAAAGTAAACATAAAAAGTAGTTTTAACATTTCATTTTAAATATTGGATTTTGGAGCTCTGAAGTGGTTTTCCCCCAAATTTCATCAGTGGATTGCGAGAGATTCTGTGGATCATTTCCCACACCGTTAGGACTAGGTAGGAGTTATCCTTATGCTCTTCAATTCTATTCTATCTTTTCTTAGTTTTGGGCAAGTTTCTTCATCTTTCTGGGCCTCAGGGGTTTTAAAATTTCTCTCTCCAATCATCGCACTTTACCCCTATCGAAAAGTGCGATGCATACTAGGCTGCCAACAGGGAACCTAATATGCATCTCACCTTGCTCAAGGGCTAGGTGCGATGGCTACAGAAGGCCAAGTTTGCCCAGTGTTTTTTCATCAAATTTTGAACTGTTTTTTGCCCAAAAGGGATCCTAACTCATCTAATGTTTGTATTTTAGATATTTGTTGAATCAAGATGGTTGTTTCATGGCGAGAACGAGAACATGAAGGGGAGGATATGATTGCTTTACATGACCAAGGCACAGTGGATGCATTAAGGAACTATGGTTTACTAAAGTTCTTCCGCTTATCTAGCATGAGACAACAGATAATTTTGCTGTAGTATCTTCTTCATGCTTGGGATCCTATTGACCAGGTTTTCCAAATTAGGGGTAAATATATTCCTTTCACAATCAAGGATATTTATTTTCTCACAGGTTTGTGGAGACGTGGCACCCCTCTTTCACTATCAGGATTTGCTTGGGGGAGAGAATCAGTGAAATATTACATTCATCAGTTCTGTAGGGAAGGATCCCAACCTAGCAAAGATGGTAAGATTAATACCTGGGATGTTTCTAATCGACTTTGAGGACCATTATTTTTACCCTTGCTAGATTGGTTGGCAGTGCGACCTTGCACTTAGCGAACAAATCCTACATGCAGTATGCCTTGGAATGCCTGGAACCGAAGGTATTCAACTGGTGTGAGATGGTACTTCCTATCATGAAAGATCAACTGTCCAAAGTAAAGATTGGAAGAACCAATAATTTTGGTTATGGATCCATTTTGACTGCCTTTGCTTTGGAAAGAATCCCACTTATGCAACCTTAGAACATTTCACTGGGAGTGCCTGGACCGAGAGAACCACGGATGCAGAGATGGGTGGACCTTATGGCTATGCATGCTAGCTAGTCACAGGTCTCGTTCTCATCTGCCTTTTTCAAGTGGTTTGACAGCTAGGAGATGGCATTCGCGGAGTATCCATATGTAGGGATGGATTTTCGAGGCGATCCGGATTTGGCATTACCAGTCGGTGAGAAGTGGAGTGCTATAGGTAAAATGATTTGACCACATCTTTTCTTTGTAATTTTCTATTGTTTTTGTGTTTTTTAATTGTTATCAAGACTAAATAAACTCATGTGTGTGTGCATATATCAGGCCAATTCGACCAGTGGCACACCCATGGGAGGCAGATGTTCCAGCGAGGGAAGCTATAGGGAGAGCAATCCTTAGGGATCTGGACATAGCAGAGACCCTTGCACAGTTACAGGATCAAATAAAGGGATTAACTCTTGGCATTCCAGATGTCCAGACTGATGAGTTACCTATGAGGCTACAACGCCATACTACTGGTGTATCGAGTCGTTGGATTAGGCTCCTACGCATGATAGCACAGGCGGTGACCTATTATCACCAGCATCACTAGTCTATGATGTTTTTTGAATTCATTTTGAGTTTCTGGGTCAGATGACAAATTTTGTCTTGGACGCAAAACATTTTGTGAAAACTTATAAACAGCTATCTATTTTGACTTTTGGATTTTTATTTTGGCTAAGCGATGACATCCTATGCACATGTTGATGCGAAATGCTTTCTTTATATATGTTGCAAATGTCTATTTAACACATAGTTTGCTAATGAATCAGTGGATGTGTTTAAATTTTTGGAAATGTGTTGATATTGAATGAAATCAAAATGTCTTTCCAAAATCCTAACTCTTAGGAACATGCGATGAATAGTTGGGTTCCAGACGGAATAAATGCCAGTAAGTTGTAGAATGACAAGTTGTGAATCTAGCCTGACAATGATTCGGCATATACCATGTGAAATGGCATCAGAGATGATGATCCGGATTTAAACAGGAACGCAACAAACGGATTTAAACAGGAACGCAACAAAATACAGAGATAACCATATACACAAATATGCAGCGGAAATAATACTTCATTTCATTAATGGAAAATACTGAAATATGCTTACAACC
>APFE030894424.1:0-10483 GCA_000404065.3 Pinus taeda | reverse complement strand
ACATTCCCTTGAAGTCAGAAAGCTAGCCTAAAATCATCAACTAAGGTTGAATCAAAAGGAGAGAGCCCTCTCCGATTGCAGGTGGGCTAGAACCTGCAATCAGAAGATTGGTTTTTGGTTACCTCGGCCGTATCCCTATTAGGAGCCTAGCGACAACCTGAGTGATAACATAATGGCGACTGCACTGGGGATCTCCTCAGATAAATCAATGCAACCAGTCTGCAGCCTTACAGAGGAAGAAACCGGCTTGTAAAGCCTCGGTCGACCTATATCTGCGCACTCCATTGGGGATTCAAGCACTTTGTTCATCTTTAAACCCCATTGGAGGAAGTGCTCTTGTTCTTCAAAGCTTGTCACGATTAGTTCTGATCTTTGATGGTGGACAACGATCAGGCACTTCAGAGTCTAAACATCCACCTGGCGACTCCACTTCAATTTCAATCAAAGGCTCCACTGAGGAACGAACCAAATGTTACAGCCAAGTGCCCCATGTATTAGCAACAAGCGAGAATGAACGAATCCTGGGAGGAACTTCCTCTAGAGGAAGCTTTAGAAAAATGCAGAGAAAGTTTATCAGAGTTTGATCTTAATGAAGAATTTTTCAGAGCGGTATTGTCAAAAATACCAGGCGGCCGGAATAAAATTTTCCTTGAGTTTGTTGTGGAAAAATATGAGAATGAAATTGAACTCTTGGGAGCTCAAAGTCAGTCTTATGATTTCCGAAACCCCCAAGAGTTTTACCAAAATATTCCTCCTCCATTTCACAAGGAAATAGTGTTGTCTCCTGAATTACAGTTTGAGTATGATCTGGGTTCCAAGGGAAAGACAGAAGGATCATCTGCTAGGCTCATTACCGAAGATGCAGCTGCTCCTTCCGACCTAAAGAACCTGGAATCATACCGAAGCCTCCATGCCCCTATTCAGGAGGGAACACTGTTGCCTGAGGACCTGCAGATTCTGCGTGATCTGGGTTCCAAGGGAAAGAGAGAAGGATCATCTCCTAGGCTCATCACCGAAGATGCAGCTGCTCCTTCCGACCCGAAGGATCCTGAGTCATGCCAAAGTCTCCCGTCCTCAACTCAAGAGAAGATGCTGCTACCTGCTGATTTGCAAACTCTGCATGGTTCTATTGACAATACAGAACGGCCGACTGCCAGGCTTACCACCGAGGACGCAGCTGCCCCGTCTGTCCAAGAAGAAGAAGAAGAAGTTCTCTCACAGGGTATGTTCATCGATCCAATCGCAGACTACATGGAACTTCGGCTTAACATAATTTTGTTACCGTGTTTTCTCAGTGAAGACCGTATGCTTCAGCAGCAAGTGATAGAGGCCACAATTTTGGTTATAAAAACATATGCCCGAATGATGCTTTTACGTTCAGAAACGATCAGTCAGCAAGTTCATCTCGTTTCACAGTTGCTTAAATGGCTGCACTGGTTATTTGATTTCACCTAACGGCAAAGTAACTTCTGGTTAGGGTAGGTAGGTAGAAGGAATAAAGCGGCCGGAGAAAATAAGTTTTGCAGAAGACAACAAGAAACTGAAAAACCAAGGCGTTCTGGCTTACTGTTCTTGACTTCTCACAAGGAGAAGCCATCCCCGAGTGGAGCCACTGTTAGCTTCCTGATGCAGCCGGTATTCATTTTTCATGATTGGAATTTCACAGGCCAAATATGTCGTACTTTTCTCGCTGCAACGCTCCATATTTGCTCAAACAGTCTCCAAATGAAGAAGGCTACTTCAAGTTCATTCAATTGCCTTCAAATTTTGTAAAGTTATCCCGGTATCACTATTTTTAGTTAACGGGAGGTCCAAACAGTTTAATCTTGGTCTCCCTAGGTTTAAATTTCCTGTTTTAGAATATAGAGATTGTAAATCTGTCCAAACAGTTTAATCTTGGCAGATTCTTAGATAGGTAGAGAAACAGAAGAGCCCAATAGCTTAATCTGGGCTCTGGAAGAAATAAGGGTAGTATGTAGATAGGAAAGCATTATAAGAAAAATGTATGATGGGTTTGCAAGTCTAAGTGCACCCCCAAATAAAAGAAGAAAAAATGCTAGGCAAGTAGGCTGGGTAGGTAGTTCTGAGGCTATTGAATTGCTGACCAATTCCAAGTCTTCAGGTATCAGATCATGCAGAACATAATCAGCAAAGATTTGTAAGCAAAAAGGCTCAAATGAGGTATAACTGACTCCCCTCCTCTGTCTTCCCCAATCATTAACTAACATCCCCAAAAGAGGTCAAGATCTGCTTTACACCTCTTAAGTTCATCATCTCCATAAACACTGGCTTGAGTAAAGATCTGCTTTACTCAAAGTTGTTCCATATCTTCTCCCGAAGTATGGTCCTACCCCCTGTAATAGCCTAAGTTCTCCCGAACTTGGCGCTTTCTTACCATATCCATATTAACCACTAACATTATTATTTAGCTCCCGGGAATTGTTCAGTTTATCAGAAACTAAGCAAGAACCCCGACCTCCAAACCACCTCCCAGATACTATGGACTACTTCCAAAGTATCAAGTTACCCCGAGGTAGCCGGACCCCTTCTGAAATCTCAAAAGCCCTTCACACCCACTTACTTACCTTTTCTCCTCAAAGTCGTTTTCGCGTCGCAACCTCGCCCTCTCACATTCATACAAAACATCGCCCATCCGTCCCCCGCCGATGCAATATCGCGAAATCGGCGATCGCAAACGCCGAGTATCCAATCCATTCACTTCTCCGTCCCCACCGATGCGAAATCGCGAAATCGGCGATCGCAAACGCCGAGTATCCAATCCATTCACCTCTCCGTCCCCGCCGATGCGATATCGTGATATCGCATATCGGCAGTCGCAAGCGCCAAATGCCCAACCCAATGATCCCCCTCTTTCCCCGCCCACGCGATATCGCGATATCGCATCGGAGTCTCTTCACCACAGTCCACCCAGTACCTCACCACGTCGCGCTGTACCAGGGACCCACAGCTGACGTCATCCGTCGTACAGCCGACGCTATGCTTACGTCAGCAGCCAGAAAAGCCAAAAAAGCTTCGCGCAGGAAGAAAAGTCGCATTTCGGAGCTCCAGATCAAGAAACAGAGGCAGTTTCCAATGCGCGAAGTGCTATTCGCGCATCGCTACGGGAAATAGGCCATTTCGAGGAATCTTCAGGGAATCCTTTGATTTTCGAGCCCACTGCGCGCCAAAAGAGCCCGAAAATCCCCCAATCGCGCCAAAGGATCCGGTTTGAAGACAGCAGCAGATCATTCACAGAGTTTAAAGTGTATCAGATCAAATCAGCAGGCATCAAGCGTGTCCAAGAGTATCAGTCGACGGCGGAAACCATCAATGTAGCGGCAAAGTGTATCAGAGAATATCTTGAGCAGCGGCCCAAAGCAAGAGAAAATTGAATATCTTCCAGCAGATTCACAGAAGGAGAGTGAAACTACTTGAAGCTCTCAAATCATAATAATTGCACATTCAATTCGCACCAAAGCCGAACTGCAGCCCCGAAGCTCATTCACTTCAGCAGCACCGCATCTGGTCCCCAAAGGCCACCTCGTCACCTATTCCGATTCAGCTGCCCCCAGCGCAGCCAAAAATATTTACTTGCATTTAATTCCAGCAACATTTAGGTTTTTGAAGAGCTCTAAGCAGACCTGTCAAGATCAATTGTAATGATGTCTTTCCGATATTTTGTCTATAAATACCACCCTAAGCGATATTGTGAAGGGTTGGTTGGTTGGTAGTAGTAGTTGTTGGTCAGTTTTCTTTCCAGCATTTTCTCTGAGTAAAGGTTCGCACTGTAACTGTCATATTTTTCCATAATCAAAGATTGCTGAAAGCATGGATTGCGAAACAACTTGTTTTTTTCTCTTGGCCAAGGAATGATCACGGAATTCCCGTGTCTCTGCATGATCCAATAAGTGTTTTTTCTTCCCTGTATATTTTATGTTTTTATCATCTTTCTGCCTTTCTAAGTTACAGGAAAAAAGAATAGCTTAAGATTTGTTTCATTACACCTTAAGTTCAATTTCTGCACTTTTCGATGTTTTCTTCATAAATGGTTATGAGCTTGTATTCTTAAATGATCTAGTTTACCCTGTTTCTTTCACATATGAGTACATGTCTTTGGAATTCTTAACTGCTCCGGGATCCCACTCATCCACTTCTCCTCTTTGTCAGCATGATGAAATGATTCTCTTTTGCCTTTCATCCCTGATGACCATTCCGTACTTTCAGCAGCCCAAATATTGTATCCTGTGTGGCTATCCTGCTCCGTGTCCCCTTGTGACCAAGAAAACGATCACATGCCTCAATCTGTGACTCCATGCCCAATGGTTCGAAACTTATAACACCTTACTGTGCCTCTTTACTCAAGAATCCAACCTTTCTTCCAATCACAGTCAACATTCCCTTGAAATCAGAAAGCTAGCCTAAAATCATTAACTAAGGTTGAATCTAAAGGAGAGAGCCCTCTCTGATTGCAGGTGGGCTAGAACCTGCAATCAGAAGATTGGTTTGTGGTTACCTCGGCCGTATCCCTACTAGGAGCCTAGGGACAACCTGAGTGTTAACATAATGGCGACTCCACTGGGGACCTCCTCAGATAAATCAATGCAACCAATCCGCATCCTCACAGAGGAAGAAACCGAATTTTGATCGGCCGACCTGTGTGGTTGCATATTTTGAGAAATCTTTCAAAGATATATTAGAAGCTGGCTCCTAAGAAACTGACAGGCAATACACGATCAAATCCTGATACAAATAACCCGCCCGCCATTGGAAATCCTAATCTAATTCTAAAGATCGTCAGGGAACAAAAACAGAAAGATTGCCAGACCCCTGTTAGTCCTGAACCAGTTCAGCCAATTGTTGTACCAACCCATGTCAAAGTTCTAGTCCGATCTACCCCAAATTCCTCTGGCTCATCGCCCCCTTCTCCAAGCAGCTCTTCCACACCTCAACCCCATATCCACACCCCTTCGTTTACTCCCTCTTCCCCGATTATTCCTATAGTCCCCCTCGCTTTAGGTGCCCCGCTCATTCCTGTCATCATGGTCAGATATGCACCATTACAATTACTTGCTAATCCCGGGGCAATGCCTCAGGACTATCAATCGAAAATCACCTACTTTGATGGCACAACCTCTTGCACCGCCATACAACATACAAAGAAAATGCAAGATTATTTCGAGAGTTATGAGATAGACGATGATAGCGTAAGAATGAAGATCTTTGTTCAAAGTCTAACCGGTGATGTCAGAACCTGGTTTAGGGCACTTCCACCTAATTCAATACTAAATCCGGAAGCCTTATACCAAACCTTCATTAACAGATGGGAGAAAAGAAAGGACCCCCTGCACATACTATCCGAATATGAATCCGTCAAGAGAGGACCTGGGGAAGCTGTCTTGGATTACTGTGCCAGATTTAACAATGTTTACAACGCGATACCACCAAATTTAAGACCTCCACCCGACCCTGCTTTATACAAATTTCCGGATGGCTTTGATGCCGAGATGGCATATCAATTAAGGGAAAGAGCCCCTCAAAGCCTCGCGGAAATGCAAGATGCCACAGTAAGCGTAGAAGCAAACCTAATCGCCAAAAGAAACAGAACCAGATCCGAAAGAAAAACCACTTTCAAAGAAGAACCCTCCTCTCACGAGCAGAAACTTGATGCAATCATCAGTTCCATGAACAGAATGGGAGATAGATTAGACAACGTGGAGAGAAAGAATTCATGGGAAAATCAACAACCCAACACCGCGAGGAACCCAAACTTCAGAAAAACCCAAAATATGAACATAGGTAGGGCCAATCAGGATCATGACGTCAGACCTCCTTTCCAAGAGAACTTTGCTGAGGCATCTACATCTACTGATCCCACAGACGGGACCCTAATGAACCTGGTTGATTCAGAAAATGGACAACAATCCTCCTTCAAGGAAGAAAACCCCCCATACCTTAATATAGAACAATTCCGCACTAAATCGGGAGAGTCCTTTGACTTTAAACAAGGGTATGACACTACCATATATGAGGTACATAAGCAATACAAACTAAGAACACGGACTATCAATGTGTCTCCGCCCAACAAGGCAAAGGAGGGCAAGCAACCCAACAAGGCTAAAGGGAAAAACACCAACGGTCATACAATTGACAACCATGTCCCAAATTCGCAACAATTTATTGTGGAAGATGTAACAGAAACACATGGTTCTATGGAACAACCGCTACACTCTTCCTGCCCTGAAAAAGACCTGGAAAGCATCCATGAAAATATTCCCAGAACGGAGATACCACGGACAGTCATACATAGTGATACGCACGTTCCAAAGGGAAACACAGAAGATACGCCGGAGAAAGAAAAACTCACCAGTGTCAATACCCGGAACCCAGCAGAAAAGCCATTCAGCCTAGAAACCGAAATCGGGAAGCTTAAAATCTCCATCCCCCTCTCAGAACTGGCTAAGCATACTGTGTATAGACAACAAATTCAAAAATCGC
The DNA here is from genome assembly GCA_000404065.3 of Pinus taeda. NCBI lineage: Eukaryota > Viridiplantae > Streptophyta > Pinopsida > Pinales > Pinaceae > Pinus > Pinus taeda. Next base: position 3,988 of record APFE030894424.1, on the reverse strand, counting down.
TCCAATTGCCTGAAATTAGGGATGATGTAAACATTCTAGATGACACCCCTGAACTACTGTTCGGGCCAGAGGTTAACGGAAAAACAGCATTCGGGCCTGTTCCGCCTTTCTATATCAGTCTGCACATACACGATAAGATACTGCACAATGCTATGTTTGATTCAGGCGCCTCACACAACCTCATGCCCAAAGCCGTAATGGAAAAGCTAAACCTCGATGTCACCCGACCCTATAAAGATCTGTATTTGTTTGATTCAAGTCAGGTCAAATGCCTAGGCTTAATCAAAGATATTTGCGTATCCCTAGTCCAATTCCCGAAAAAAACGATCTTAATGGACGTAGTAGTTGCTGACATCCCCACAAAGTATGGCATGCTACTATCCAGATCATGGGGAGCAAAATTGCAAGGATCCCTTCAACTCGACCTCTCTTACGCCACTATATCCATCTTTGGACAACCAAAGAGACTTTATAGGGAAACGCTAATGAAATACGTGGTGAGTAGTGAGGAGAAACCCCAAAATTTTCCGATATACTCGATCCATTCTGATATGGATTCTTTTATTTTGTATAATGATAATACAAGTCTTCAAAATCCTGATAAACCGCCAGCCCTAGAACAAGAAACCAATGCTAGTGAGAGGCCAGTTGCCAACTCGCTTGAAATTGTCTCAACAGCCCAGGCAACCAGCACAGGACAAGAAGAAAATCCCGAAACATAAGTCACCAGTTTATCGGCTCTGCATGCCCCTCAAATCCCCAATATGCGCCTTGGACCAGAGGTCTCATGGTTTCTAGAATTTGACGGTGCAGTCGACAAGTTGGGAGTAGGGGCTGGAGTCTGGATTTACAAAACTCACGAGAATCATGCGCAAGGCCACGCCTATAGACTCAATTTTAAATGTACAAACAACATGGTAGAGTACGAAGCCCTACTCTTAGGTCTCAAGCTGCTCAAAACCTTGGGAGCTACCACAATCTCCATCCTAGGTGATTCGGACCTGATTATACAACAGATAAAGGGCAACTTTGTAGCTAATGACAGTAGAATGAGAGCTTACAGAGCCACTGCCAGAGAATTGCTTAGTACCTTCAGTGATTTTGAGTTGACCAAAATCGCACGAGAACATAATATTCATGCTCATAGCCTAGCTACCTTCGCTAGCACCTGTAGGTTTCCCTTTGGACTAAGTCACCGCTTCACTGCAGAAGTAAAACACAGACCATGAATTCCTAACAATGTCGAGAATTGGCAGGTATTCCAAGATGATGTCCAGATTAACAATTTTTTAACTCTGGAAGGTGAATTCTCTAGCACCAACATTGACATGAACGTTAAACCAGAAACACAGCAACTAGCAGAAGAAGATCGCATGACCCTAATAGCCCCCATGGCTAAACAGATACTCAGCCCAACTATTTTTGACAGCACAAAGATAAGGCAACTGAAACAGTCTTGCTCACCTAAGGCAGCCGAGGCCGAAGAAGAATTTATGGACCTAAAAGGAAATGTTTTGCCTGTTGGCCTGACACCATTGGAAGACATGTTTGATAGCAACGATGTAGCCAGAAAACCAAAAATGGAACCTTTGGATGCCGCCATAGAAGAATACAACATAGGAATGATAGAACATCCCAAGATGATTAAACTCTCTAAAAACCTGCCTCCTGACCAAAAGCCCAAATATGTCGATCTGTTCAAAGAATTCCAAGACGTGTTTGCCTGGAGTTATGAGGACTTGAAGTCCTATGACACTTCAGTAATCCAGCATATCATTCCCCTAAGGCCGAACCAGAAATCGTTCAAACAAAAACTCAGAAGAATCAACCCCATGCTTCTCCCTATGATTGAAAGGGAAATAAAAAGAATGTTTGAAGCAGGGATCATTGCGCCTATCAGATTCTCGGAATGGGTATCTAACTTAGTCCCTACCAGGAAGAAAACAGGAGAGATAAGACTGTGCGTAGACTTGAGAAATTTAAACCAAGTCTCCCTAAAGGACCACTACCCATTACCCAAAATGGATCACATCTTGCAAAGAGTGGTGGGTTCTTCTAGGATCTCTCTACTTGACGGATTCTCGGGATTTAACCAAATTCTAGTTCACCCAGACGATCAGGACAAAACAGCCTTTACTACACCCTGGGGAACGTTCAAATACGTTAAAATGCCTTTTGGGCTAAAAAACGCCGGCGCCACCTTTCAGAGGGCAATGGATATCGCGTTCGCTAAGGAAATACACGATTTCCTTGTGGTTTACTTAGATGACCTGACCCCATTTTCCAAATCTGACTCGCAACACCTTAAGCACTTAAGGCAAATTTTTATCACATGTAGGAAATACAGCATTTCCTTGAAACCGAAGAAGTCCCTGTTCGCCCTGGAGGAAGGCAGGTTATTAGGGCATATAATATCAAAAGATGGGATCAGAATCGACCCAGAAAGAATTCAGGCTATCCTCCAAATCCCTTACCTAAGAAACACGAAAGAGCTACAAGGATTCCTTGGAAAAATCAACTTCCTGAGAAGATTTATCCCCAATCTAGCCGAGTTAATGAGGCTATTGAGTAACATGCTAAAAAAGGACGCCAAGGTGACATGGTCCCTTGAGGCCAAGCAAGCTTTCGAGAGTATAAAAATAGCCTTGACTCAAACACCTGTCCTTACCAGTCCTCAATTTGACAGAGATTTTATCATTTTTTCTTTCACATCAGAACATACCATAGCAGCAGTCCTTCTGCAGAAAGATGATCAGGGAAATGAGAAACCAATAGCTTTCTTCAGTCGAGCTTTGGGAGACGCGCCCCTAAAATTTCAGATCATGGAAAAGCAAGCTTACGCCCTGGTCAAAGCCATTAAAGACTTCAGAATTTACATCCTCTACTCTCATGTAATTGCATATGTCCCCAATGTTGTTGTAAAGGATATATTAACTCAAGAAGGATTGGAAGGTAGAAGAGGCAAATGGATTGCTAGCATCCTTGAGTACGACATTGAGATAAAGCCCACCAAGCTCGTAAAAGGACAAGGGCTAGCTAAGCTAATGGCCGAAACAAATTTCCAAGCACTTGACATTAATCAGCTGGACGATGAAGCGGAGATGGCGACTCCACAGATCAGTGATACCTTCACACAGTCCCCTTGGTACTCTGATATTTGCTTTGTGTTGTTAAACCTATGTGCTCCCCCAGGATTGTCCAGAACTAAAAAAAGATTTTTAAGAATGAAGTCATCAAACTTCTGCGTCAAAGATGGTGCCTTATTTTGGAAAAATCATGAAGGTATTTTGCTTAAATGTTTAACTAAGGATGAAACTAACAGCGTCATGAGAGAATTTCATGTAGGTGATTGTGGAGGCCACTTATATTGGAAATCCACGGCGGACAAGATCTTGCGAGCCGGTTATTACTGGCCCTCTTTGTTTACAGATGTGAAAACATTCACTGCCTCATGCCACAAATGCCAAATCTTTGAAGGAAAAAGAAAGCTATTGCCTCTGCCCCTAAAGCCCATTTCAACTGAAAAGCCTTTTCAACAATGGGGTCTTGACTTCGTTGGAGAAATTCATCCCTCCTCCTCAGGCCAACACAAATGTAGGGAAGCCAATGACTCCACCATCATCCAATTTCTTGAGACCAACATCCTTTCCAGGTTTGGCTGCCCGGAGAAAATCATTACCGACAACGCAGCTGCTTTTAAATCCAATAAAATCATTAACTTTTGCCACATATACCACATTACCTTAGGTCACTCCGCTGCTTATTATCCGCAAGGCAATGGCCTGGCTGAATCCTCCAATAAGAGCCTCATCAATATCATAAAGAAGATGCTAGAAGAGAACAAAAATAACTGGCACAAAAAGCTCACCAGTGCCCTATGGGCAGACCGAATGACCACCAAAAAATCCATCGGGATGAGCCCCTATGAACTTGTGTATGGCATGGAAGCCAGGTTTCCTTCATCTCTGGGCATACCAACTATCAAACT
>APFE030894422.1:0-17191 GCA_000404065.3 Pinus taeda | reverse complement strand
TATATCATAATTGTATTTGTTACAAAATTACCACTAGAAGTGCATTTTTTTGCTAGAAAAAGTACATTTTTACACAGTACACATATTTTAAATGCATTCATTGATATTGTTGTACCTCTGAGATAGTAGTTGGTTAGGCTACCAATGCCAGCACATGTAAAATAATTGTTTTGGGGGATTTTTGGTTTAAGTTTATGGAATACCAATGAATGAAGACAAATTTAGAATTGAAGTAATAAATCCTTTGGGGTATATTAATACTTCAGCAAGGGGCTGTTATAAAGCATTACACAATGATATAGATCAAAATAGTGGTGAGTAGAAGACAGCAAAAAAAATATGATAATCACAGTTTCCAAACTGTAAAACAAAACAATCACAAGTTGGAAAACCTCCTAAACTACGTTCTAGAGGTTCAAGGCAGTATACTTAATGCTTACACAAGATGTTGATGATTTATTAATTAGAGGGGATTAGCTACACAAACGGTTGCATTAATCCATTCTCTTAATAGATGATCACTTCAGGAGATTATAGGAATCAATTGGAACTCTAATTGTTCCTACCTAAATATCTTTGCAAGTCATAAGCATATGAAGAAAGACGTAATGATTGAAAAACTGGAAAAAACTTACAGGACAACACAAACTGTGCAAGACCACATTCAGAATCCTTTGCTTTGTATTAAGGTTCCGAAAAGATTTAGTACATCAAGAGTCTGTAAAATCTTCCTTCAAAGGTGGAAAGGATCTTCATGGCAAGAAGATAGGAGCAGCTATTGAACTACTTCTTGTTGTCCCCTTTATTTAGGTTGTGCTGGCTTCAGTTGTCTGATATTTTTCCCCTTTAGCTAAGAAATTGTTTGAATCTTTCACGCTGGACAATTGCTACTTTTAACCTTTAATATGATATATTTTCAACTCTGTTTAAAATGCTTTTACTTTGGCTGAATGACCTTTACTGTGATCGCTTTTAACCTTACTGTGCAATTCAGATTTTAACTATGTTTTTCAACAGTAAATCACCTTGGATTTTATGCTACAGGGTGAAGCGATTTGACATGGTCGTGATATTTGTCTTCAAACTATTGTTTGGCTTTTTATTTGTAAGCCTAAAACAGTAATCTTCCAACCTGCAAAAACATAAACTTGTTAATAAAAATATGGTGATAGAGGAGGTCGTAATGGCTCTACTGAGGCTTGAAAGGTTATCAGAAGAAGTTTGGGGCATATCAGAGGCTAAATGATGGCTTAGATGGGCCATAGAGACATTATTGGGCTGCACTGTGTTAAAACAAGCAAATAGAGAAAATAGTGTAAAAATGTGTTTAATGGAGAAAAAGTCCTGCCTTTAACTATTGGGCGAAAAAAATGAACAGTGGCAGAAAGAGTACGAAGGATTAATTAAGGCGAGAATGGCTTAATCTTGTTTAAAATAGTGATTAGTGGTGAAATGGTTCTTTTGGGTCATTTCCATGTTTAAATCAAAAAATTGATTTTACACAGAAAATGTTACAAAATTGCATATGGAGGACTTAAAAAATTATGGACCCGAGTGGATAATGATATCGAGTCCAGGTGATATCAGCTATCGCAATCAGATTTGAAGGGTGGGAGGCCTATTACAAAGGATTGCGATAAGGGCCAGACATGATATAGTATTGAACTGCAATATATATGCGTCGGGTCTGGGCCCCTTATCGCATATCGGCGATTGCAAGAGGCGAAGGGTTGGTGCTTTAATAGGGAAATGTGATGAGGGGGATGCGATGTGGTATAAATTGTGATATATATAGTGTCGGGTCCAAGGCTATGACATATTGCAATTTGGGATCAGAGTTTGTAATGCGGGGAGGGTTTAATATATAAAGGACATTCAACCCCCCGGTATGCGATGCAATGTTTATATGAAAGGTTGTGATATTTATATAATACATAGTTTTATAACAATACTAATGTATTGGCATTATTTTTTAAAAGGCCCGTGGCTCCACCAATGCGATATTTGTACAAAATACATAGTTTTATTATAAAACTAAAGGTTTCGGGCTATTATATAATAAATGGAGCTATATAATATGGGAAAATGGGAAAATATTATGGATTTAATACATTATGTTAGTATTAATATGAATATGAGCATAAAAGGGAAAATGACTAAGTATTAATGTTTCTATTTTATTTTCATATTTCATCAATATTTAGGGTAAAATTATTTTGTGGGTCTTTTTTGGGTAAAGGGGGATTTTAGATGGAATTTTTACTTTTCCTAGGTAAAAAGGGTTTTTACCATAGGAAAAGGGGTTTTTAATAGAAAATGAATGAATATGGATATATGAAGGCAGGAAGGGGAAATTAGTAAATATATGAATGAATAAGGATGAGGGAGGTTAATAAATTGATTTGTAGTCCTTCATTTGCTTCGTGTAACTGCCTCATGGACTTAGAAACATGATAACTGTATATTTTGTCCAATCAACCATTAAACTTCTGCAACCTTTCTCTACTTACCCTTTACTTATCCTATCATTTTTTCTTCACTTTAATGGGTGCATTTAAGCTAGAAAACCCTTATCCTTTATTTTTATTTAACAAAAACAAACTATCTAAATCTACCCTTATAACTTCCAAGGGCTCAGATTAAACTCATGAACACCTTATTATTCTTTACCTAACGAGTGATCAGCCAAGATTAAACAGTTTGGCCAAATCTTTATTCTCTATCTAGAACATCAAATTTAAAGCATGAAGCGGTCAAGATTAAACTATTTGACTTTCATGGGTTCTGGCATTTAAGACAAGCTGCACACAACTATTATTTTGCAGAAAAAGTAGTGACATTTGGACTAGCTCACTTTCAGAGTTTATTTGTTTTATTTCTACCTAACGTTTTCTTTGATATGGACATCATCATCAAAATATTTTCTTTTAAACTAACATTTAATTCACTATTGTTATGTCCAAATCCTAACTTAGCATTTTTTGAAAATTCTATCTAATCAAAACCAAAAAATTCTACAACACTGGCTCCATCTGGGGACTGCTTTTTCCTATAGAATGTAGAGAAGTTGTAGATCCATGTGCCTTCTCCTCGGGCTATGGAATCCTTTCTGTAAAAACACACACTGAAATCTTAGGAAGGAAAAGAAAACTAGAGTTATGTACAATAAAAACTATTTCGCCTTCTTAGTACTGAATATAATGTTTGAGAAACCTTCCATTTACAGGATAAGCGAAATATTGCCCCTCAAGATTCTATAGCACAAAAGTTTTGTTACCCATTACTTCAACAATTGCTAAAGGTTCAAAACACAGATTGTTGAATTTGCCATGCTTTCCTTTCTCCTCTCTCCTGTCATCCCATATTAGAACTAGATCACCTTCCTTAAAGTCCCTTTCCCTGGCTCTTCTATCAAATAAGACTTTCATCTTATTCTGGTATTTCTGCAATTTGTATTGAACTTCATCTATGTTTTCATTAGGTTCGATACTCTGATTGATTCTTCTTGAAAATTCATCAGGTTCATCTATAGCATCCTGTAGAAATTTTAAAATAGGGAAAGCTAAATTGGTAGGGAAGATTGCATCTTTACCATAGACTAGCTAAAATGGAGATTTTCCAGTGGACCTCTTTGGAGTAATTCTGTTTGCCCATACTGCATAAATCAAATGTGAATCCCAGCGCTTCTTATGATCAGCTAGTGTCTTTTTGATTACCTTTACCAGGCTTTTGTTTGATGATTCTGCAAGGCCATTACCCTAAGGGTAATATGGAGTTGAATGATGTAGCAAAATCTGATATTTCTAGCAAAAGTCAATCAATTTAACACTAGAAAAAGATGTTGCATTATTAGTTACAATTTGAATTAGGCAGCTAAATCTAGCTAAGGTGTTCTCCCCAATAAACTTAATTACTATTGCATCAGTAGCATTTCTGAGTGGAATTGATTCCACCCATTTAGTAAAGTAATTTGTTGTAGTGAGGATCCATCTATGTTGATTACTTGAAGTGGGGTGAATTTCTCTAATAAAATCTAATCCCCATTGAGAAAAAGGAGCTGAAACTATTGATGGAACAAGTGGAAGAGCTGTTAATTTCTATTTTCCAACAAACATTTGGCAAGGAACACAACCTCTTACCTTTGTGCCTACTTGTAAAAACAATGTAGGCCAATAAAATCCTCCCCCAGAATCTTGTATGATGTAGCTCTCCAAGCATAGTGTCCCCCATAAAATCTTGTATGAAACTGATCAATGATGCCTTCAATTTATAATTCTGTTAAATATAATAGCAAAATGTTAAGTGGATATTTCCAGTATAAATTTTCATTAAAAATGTAGTACTTGACTGATTCAAACTTAAGAATTTTACACTGGGTTTTGGAGAATGATGTTGGACACTCAAAATTGATTAAGAAATTAACAATATCTTGATACCAGTTTGACAACAAATATTTCTCATCAATGTGTATAGGACTGATCTGCTCTAAATGTGGAGGTTCTTGTGGATTATCCCCTATAGGATGAAGGGTAGGTTCTTGTGGATTTTCCCCTTTTGCAAGGACAGAAGATTCTTGTGGATTCTTCCCTTGTATTTCTAAAACAGAATTGATTCCAAGTATTTTGCAGTTGGATTCAACTAGAAGCTTAGCTAATCCTTGACCTTTTACTAACTTGGTAGTCCTGATAGTTAGATCAAATTCCAGAACTTGAGTGATCCATCTACCTCTTTTCCCATCGGTGTCTAGCTGAGTTAAGACAAGTTTAACAACACTATTTGGGAAATAAGCAGTAATAGGTGAGTGTAAGACATACATTCTGAATGATTTCAAAGCTTCGATGAGGGCATAGGCTTGCTTCTCAATTATGTCATACTTCAGCTCAACATCTCTCATAACCTTACTGAAAAAGGCTATGGGTTGGTCATGGGAATCTTCATTTTTCTGCAATAAAATAGCAACAAGGGTTGTTTCAGAGGCAAAAGAGAAAATACTAAATGGCTTGGTATAATCAGGGTTGGCTAAGGTGGGAACTTTAGAGATGGCTCTATTTATTTGTTCAAATGCATGCCTAGAAGAGGGAGTCCATTTGACTTCATGATCCTTTTGGAGCATGTCTGTTATATCCTTGACTATCTCTACATAATTGGGAATGAATCTCCTTAGAAAATTTATCTTTCAAAGAAAATCTTGAATCTCCTTTCCGTTTCTAGGCAAGGTCAATGTTTCTATGGAAAATACTCTTTTGGGATCAATTACTACGCCCTCCTTTGAAATTATATGGCCCAACAATTTTCGTTATTTAATAGCAAACAAAGACTTCTTTGGGTTCAATGATATTCCAAATTTTCTACACCTACCAAAAACTTTCATCAAGTTCTTTAAATGTTTCTGATCAGATTTAGAAAAAACAGTTGTCATCAAGATAAATAACCAAAAATTTATTTACCTAACCCAATAAAGCGATGTCCATTTCTCTCTAAAACATTGCTCCAGCATTTGTTAAGCCAAATGGCATCCTTGCATACATGAATGTACCCCAGGGTGTTGTAAAGGTTGTCTTCTCTCTGTCTGTTGTATCAACATTTACCTTATTATAGCTTGAAAAAACATCAAGCATAGACAGTCTTTGTGATCCTAAAACCATTTGCAGTAACTGGTCCATTTTGGGCAAAGGATAAGTATCTTTTAACGATGCCTTATTCAGATTTCTAAAATCCACGAAAAGTCTTATTTGTCCATTTTTCTTTCTAACAGGAACCCGATTTGCAACTCAATTAGAATATCTAATAGGAAGGATGATCTGCGCATCTAAGATTTTCTTAATTTCTCTTTCTACAGCAGGTAGAAGAGCTGGACTTATCCTTCTAAGCTTCTGCTAATATGGTTTTTCTTTTGGCTTCAGAGGAATATTTTTATGTATTAAAGATGTGTCATAGGTTTTCTAATTAGCGTAAGTCCAGGCAAAGACGTCTTTATAATTTTTTAGCAACTCAAAATACTGCATTTTGATTTCTAGGTCTAGAGATGCGCACAATTTGATGTTTTTAACATCTTCAATAGTTCCAATGTTAATCTCTTCAACGTCATCTTCTGAAGAAATAGACTACAGGTTTTGAAAAACATCATTCTGATCGAATAATTTTTCTAAAGGAATGAGTCCCTTTGGAATAAAATTATTTGACAATTGAATAATGTCGTGATTAGCAATCTAGGCTTTAAAATCTGAAGTGTCATTTTCTTCTGCATTTTCACTTATTTTAGCTCTGTCATCATCAATTTGCAGAAACGATAAATCATCTATTACCTGTAAAAATGATTTCAACTGTTCATCGTCTTCAAATATTTTCCAATGTTTGAGGTTATCTGGGATAAAAGGCTTGTATTTGACTTGAATCTGATATAATACATCAGTATGATCAGGGATTTTAAAAGCGCTAGCAGAGACAGCCAAGGCATCTACGTAAACGTTCTGATTTCTAGGAATGTAAGTCAAATTAAAGGCATCAAAAATATTTTCAACTGAATCCCATACCTCATTTCGGTAGGACCGAAGTCTTGGGTGCTTGGTCTAGCAAGCATTTTTTACTTGTTTAACAATGAGCTCAAAATCAGTAAAACCACTTAAGTTATGAACTTTTAGGCTTTTGGGTAGCTGCGATCCTAAAATGAAAGCTTCATATTTAGCAACATTATTAATAACTTCAAAATCTAATTTACATTATTGTGTTATATTTTTATTTTAAGAAGAAATCAAGTCAACACCAGCTCCTGCCACATCTTTCATGCAAGAGACATCAAAGAACAATTTCCAAATATCAGTTTGTTTTGGTTCAAGACTTTCAACTACTTCTTCAATTTGACTTGAATTTTATGTTGGTTTGAGGTGAGCTGAAAACAATGAAAGTCTTGATCTATTGCATAAATTGGATGGTTCCTTGGCTGGTCAGCCTTACAAACAGTATGTGCAAATCTTACCTCTCTATATAATCTCAATTGCCCTCCTCCATAAACAGGAATAGTAGCATATGACATCTACATTTGTAGAGTTCCCCCTAGTTTGGCACAACATGACCTAGAAAGGAGCATTCCAAACTAGGGAGGGATATCTGTAACAACAATGTCAAGCACTACACATTTTACTGGGATTTGGGCAAGGGTAACCACTAAATCCTTGATCAATCCTAAACAGGGCACACTTTTGGAATCAAAGGTGTACATGTCATGGTAAGATTTAGTGATATCTAATTTCAAAAGGTCCATGATGGATTTAGGCATAAGGTTGTGTGATGCTCCTGAATCAAGCATACAATTGTATAACATGGAGTCATTTGTTTTAACAGTTACATAATCTATCATGTCTGAACTAGGGCCAAAGACTACTGTTGGTTTTTCATCTTGTAGAATTATGACATCACCTTCAGCATCAACTGAGGTGTTTTGTATCCATTTTTTCACTTGCCTTTTGTAATCAGGGTTTTTAGAAAGTTCTGACAATAGAATTGGGATCTTAACCCTCTCTAACTTCTTTTCAACATTAAATGCAATCAAAATGTTTTTACTAGCTTGGGTAGTATCATTTGATTGATCTAATGGCCGAATAAGAGTTGTTTGAGCTTCAATAGTCTTGGTACATGGTTCAATCACTGGAGTTTCCTTTGGAGGTCTCCCAAGACAAGGACTAGGCCTAGGATCATACCTTTTATTTAGTTCTGCAATTAAAAATTATGAAAAAGCATGATATTTAAATACATATGCAGCTTCCTGATCCTCTTGAACATGATTCTGTTGTGAGAGAGGAATGAAGGCCGTTTGATTGGAAGAAGAAGAATCCATACTATTAATATCTTCAGTAATTTTCATAGTACTATCATTAGGTTTTTGGTCATCTATCAATAGAGGAGTAGGAACTGGTTGATCATTGGTAGGTCTCTGAATAATTTGTAGTGGTTGGTTTCTCTTATACTGACCTTGATTTTGGTTTTGAGGTCTAGCAACGGTTTTTTTTATGGTCCTAAGTTGGGTCTCAATCTTTGAAATCCTATTCGATAGGTTTCTAAGAAGAGATGTTATTTCATCTATTTTTGAGTCTTCTGACTTAGTCTTTGAGGAACTAGAGGCTTTTTGAGCAGTTTTGAGTTTTCTTTGGGCCTTTTCTTCCTTAAGTTTTAAAGAAGTTTAGGCTGCCCTATTTTATTCTACTTCTATAGCATTTGTTTGCATATCTTCAAGAGTTCTTGAAGCTCTCTCTCGTAGCATAACAGCAAAGTCATCATCGAAAGCTTTGGAAAATCTAGACTTAGTTGTTGCTACAAGAGGCTTACAATCAGTAGGCACTTTGTGATAGAGTTTGTTGAATCTTTTGATAAAATCTACTACTAGTTCACCAAAGTTCCTTTTAATCTCTTCAAATTCTATGAGCAAATAAAGAGGATCCTTTTTGACACCCCATTGATTTTTGAATATGTTTGTAAGCTCTTCCCAATTTCTAATGCAAGTTGCTTGTAACTGTCGAAACCAAATCCTCACGTTTCTTTCTAATGACTATACAAACAATATCATATAAACATTCTCTACTTCTATATTCATGTTGTCTGCAAAGTCAAGGAAAGCTTGAACATGGTCTTTAGCCGAGGGATCAATTTCTCCATTGTATTTGGGAAGGTATTTTAAATAACTAGCTGGGAATGCATCAAGGTTATTAGGTAAGACTAAGGTAGCATATATGGCCTGTACAATTGGTCAAAAAGCCATGACAGCAGGTGGTGTATGAGGTTGTCCAGGTGGAGTATGAGGTGTTTGTGTGGATGTAGAGGATGAAGAAGAAATAGAGGAAGAAGATGATGATTTAGGGGTTGGTGAACTAGTTGGAGGTGAAGGAGGAGGAGATCTCCTAAAAGACTTCAAAGGAGTCTTAAGAACTAACTTTGGGACCTGAAAAGGAATACCTTCTTTTGATTCAAAAAGAGGATTGGTATACATAGAAAAGGTCTCTTCAGTTTGTTCAAAATAAGAAGCTTCAGGTTGATCAAAAATTGAAGGAAATGAATAGATTGTAGGGGATATGAAATCTGTGGGTTTATATTCAGGTAGATTAACACCCAAATCAGATTTAGTGATAGGTGATCCTGGTGGTAGTGTGGGTCTAGGATGAGATTCTAATGAGTGAATAAGGTATGTGGACTTGAAATCAACTTCTCTATTTAGAAGTTCAACAATCCTAGGTGATAAATGGGAGTAATCAGGATTAGTTGGGATATTACTAAAGGGGTCAAATGATTCTACTTCTTCATAATGTAGAACTGAAGAGGAAGAAGAAGATGATCGATGGTATCCCCTTTTAGATCTGGCTTTTCTCAGAAGCCTTTCAGGATCTGATAGAGGTTTAACTATGCCAGCTTCTGAACGAGATCTGGTATGTTTATAAAGTGCCAGCTTGGGAGTGTGGAGTCGCCAAGGTGAATTATTTTAACCTTCTAAATCCTTTAATCACCTTTAAAGGAAAAGAAAGAATGAATATCGTTGTCCCAAGGGAAACTTGAATGAAATTTGAATCCCTGGCAATGGCGCCAGTCTGATGTTGTACCTCTGAGATAGTGGTTGGTTAGGCTACCAATGCCAGCACATCTAAAATAATTGTTTTGGGGTGTTTTTGGTTTAATTTTATGGAAGACCAATGAATGATGACAGATGCAGAATTGAAGTAATAAATCCTTTGGGGTATATTAATACTTTAGTAAGGGGATGTTATAAAGCATTACACAGTGATATAGATCAAAATAGTGTTGAGTAGAAGACAACAAAGAAAGATATGTATATCACAGTTTCCATACTGTAAAACAGAACAATCACAAGTTGGAAAACCTCCTAAACTATGTTCCAGAGGTTCAAGGCAATATACATAATTCTTACACAAGTTGATGATGATTTATTGATTAGATGGGATTAGCTACACAAACAGTTGCATTAATCCAGTCTCTTAATAGATGATCACTTCAGGAGCTTGTAGGAATCAATTGAAACTCTAATTGTTCCTACCTAGATATCTCTGCAAGTCATAAGCGTATGAAGAAAGACATAATGATTGAAAAACTGGAAAAACTTACAGGGTAACACAAAATGTGCAAGACCATATTTGGAATCCTTTGCTTTGTATTAAGGTTCCAGAAATATTTAGTACATCAAGAGTCTGCAAAAGCTTCCTTCAAAGGTGGCTTCCAGGTTCAAAGTAGCATTAGCAGTAAAAAACTTTATAAGCAATGAGCTATGAATCTTCAACTCCGAACCATTTACAACTCAGGAAAGGAGTTATTTATACAATAATAAAATTACAAATATCCTAAAACTATTTGAGATTTATTCAAGGAAAGGAAAATATCTTCATGGAAAGAAGATAGGGGCAGCTATTGAACTGCTTCTTGTTGTCCCCATTATTCAAGTTGTGTTGGCTTCAGTTGTCTGATATTTTTCCCCTTTAGCTGAGCAATTGTTTGAATCCTTCATGATGGCTGATTGCTTCGTTCAACCTTCAATTTGATATATTTTCAACTCTATTTAAAATTCTTTTACTCTCGTTGAATGGCCTTTACTGTGATTGCTTTTACCCTTACTGCGCAATTCAGATTTTAACTGTGTTTTTCAACAATAAATCGCCTTGGATTTTATGCTACAGGGTGAAATGATTTGACATAGTCATGATATTTGTCTTCAATTTGTTTTTCGGCTTTTTATTTGTAAGCCTAAAACAATAACCTTCCAACCTGCAAAAACATAAATTTGTTAATAAAAATATGGCAATAGAGGAGGTCGTAATGGCTCTGCTGAGGCTTGAAAGGTTATCAAAAGAAGTCTGGGGCATATCAGAGGCTAAGTGATGGCTTAAATGGGTCATAAATGCATTATTGGGTTGCGTTGTGTTAAAATAGGCAAATAGAGAAAATGGTGTAAAAATGCGTTTAATGGGGAAAAGTCCTGCTTTTAACTATAGGGCAAAGAAAATGAATAGTGGCAAAAAGAGTACAGAGGATTAATTAAGGTGATAACGGCTTAATGTTGTTCAAAATAGTGATTAGTGGTGAAATGGCGCTTTCAGGTCATTTCCATGTCTAAATTGAAAAATCGATTTTACACAGAAAAAGTTACAAAATCGCATATGGCAGACTTGAACAATTATGGACCCGAGCAGATAATGATATCGGGTCAAGGTGATATTGGCTATCGCAATCAGAGTTGGCAGGTGGGAGGCCTATTACAAAGGATCACGATAAGGGCCGAACGCGACATAGTGCTAAACTGCAATATATATGTGTCAGGTCTGGGCCTCTTATTGCATATCGGTGATCGCAAAAGGCGGAGGGTTGGTGCTTTAATGGGGAAATGCGATGAGGCTAATGTGATGTGGTATAAATTGTGATATATATAGCATCTTATCCAAGGCTATGACATATTGCAATCGGGGATCATAGTGCAATGTGGGGAGGGTTTAATAAATAAAGGACATTCAACCCGCCGATATGCGATGCAATGTTTATATGAAAGGTTGTTATATTTATATAATACATAGTTTTATAACAAAACTAATGTATATGCATTATTTTTTAAAAGGCTCATGGCTCCATTGATGCGATATTTGTATGAAATACATAGTTTTATTATAAAACTAAGGGTTTCGGGCTATGATATAATAAATGGAGCTATATAATATGGGAAAAGGGGAAAATATTATGGATTTTGTTAGCCTCCTGCTCATAGCAGGTATTCATCTTTCATGATCGACATTTCTACATACCAAATATGTCATACTTTGCATGCTGCAATGTTCCATATTTGATACTGAGGCCAAAGAAGTGTCCATGAGA
Source organism: Pinus taeda (assembly GCA_000404065.3). Lineage (NCBI taxonomy): Eukaryota > Viridiplantae > Streptophyta > Pinopsida > Pinales > Pinaceae > Pinus > Pinus taeda. The sequence goes on along the minus strand of APFE030894422.1, from coordinate 5,335 downwards.
GTGTGTTAGTCTAAGTGCCTCCGCTGTATTCCAATTTTGATGACTTATTCCATTTTTGAAGAATTTTCAGTTAAAGGGAGGTTCAAACAGCTTAATCTTGGTCTCCCTAGTTTCAATTTCCTGTTGTAGAATATAGAGAATCATTATCTGTCCAAATAGCTTAATCTTGGCAAATTCTTAGATAGGTAGAGAAGCAAGGGTGCTCAACAGCCTAATCTAGGCCCCTGGATGAAATAAGTATTGATGTAGATAGGAGGACAGTAAAAAAGAAAAAGTTGAAAAGCTGGGTTTGCTAGTTCAAGTGCACCTAAACCAAAAGAAGAAAAAATGCTAGGTAAAGTAGGCTGGGTAAGTAGTTTTGTTGTTGCAGAAATCAAGCTATGTGATCCATTTCATGTTTTTCAAGTGTTATATTTATCCAGATCACATTTTGAGGCTCTTTTTCATTTTGATCAGATCAAGCAAGGCATCTCTAACTCCCCCTTCTTCTTATTTCCCAAATCACTCACTAACATCCCCTTCAGGACCTTGGGATCTGCCCAACAAGTCCTGCTTTCAGCTCATTTGCGTGAAATATCAAGTCAAGCTTTGACTTTCTTCAGTCAAGAGAAGTCACATTTTTTGTGCAAAAGTCATTTCTCCGCAGTTCATTCGCCCCCTACGAACTAATTTTAGTTCACAAAGCTTAATGTTTCCCCTACACTTCACCTCACGGATTCATATTAACTCCTAGATTTATTATTTAGCTCCCTAAAATCATTTCCCTATCCCCTACTATGTGAAAAATATATAAAATCCCAATAAATAATAATATCCCTTCCTTGGCACTATAGCCATATTCTTCTAAGTCCGGGAGGCAGTAGTCCATCTGGGGCTCCTACTAACCCATCCGCCTCCTAACTGGAGTTAGTTTGAAATCTGGTCACACTAACAACCATTCCCCCTCAACCCTAACTTTATAAGACCCATGTTCCTCCATTATCCTGAAGTCCCCCAGTTAAATTTTTTGACCCGCTCGCTCATAATCCCCTAAACCCACTTTCCTAAAGTTCCCCCCTGCCCCGCTGAAATTAAATAATTAAAAAAGGCGCCATGGGCCCCGTCCCTTATCTTTCCACCGCCTTCTCTGTTCCACCATTTGTCCGATTGCCCACGCCCTAGATCTACGGTGGGCTGGTCTTTTCCCCTCCGAACCTGTCGATGGTTAGCATCTGGGAGATGGGCGGTTTTCCCATCATACTCTCGCCATGCGTCACCCGCTTGACTATGGCGGAGCCCCCTCCTCCCAAACCACCTATGCACAAAAGCGGTGCGCCTTGAAACCGGATATTGCTTCCCCCTGCGTGACGTAAGTTCCATGTCACCCTGCCACGCCACCCCGTTGACGTCATTCGCCATACTGGGTCCCACCGCTGACATCACCGCCGAAGAAAAGCGCCAAGGGCGAAATCACTGCTTAGGAAGCACGGAATGAAAATCAAAGGCAATTTTTTATGCGCGATTAGAAAGCCTCAATCCAGCGCATGGTTTGCAGCAGTTATTTTTGCCTGAAAGAAACAAAAAGGAGTGAATTGACTAGTTAAAGAGTATCAGAACAGAGTTAAAGGCCATTAAAGCCAAGACATATCAGATTTAATAAGAATCACAACCACCTAAGAGAAGTAGAACCGACTAAGAGGTGCAGGTAAGAGATTGAAGGCACAGTTATTTCAGATTGGATAGCAGAGCTACCAAAGGACGCCACATAGCCTCATTTTTTGAAGCAGTTGCCCCTAGCGCAGCATTAGATAGATATTTTTTACATTACTTGCAAGAGAAGTTAGGTTAATTGCATTTATTTCCTTAGATCTTCTATCAGATCTATTTTTGTAGATATTTTTCCTATAAATACAGCTCTGAACAATGTAATAAGGGTTGGTTGGTTGTATTTTCTCATTCTAGACTTGCGTTGTAAATGTTAAGAGCTTTTGTAATCAAAGATTGCTGGAATGTTTGCATTTGAATTGGCTGGTTGTGCTTTTAATGGCTAAAGAGCTTGGTATGGAATTCTCGTGTTTTCTCACGGTTCAATAAATCTCTCCTCCCTCTGTTTATCAGTTTATATGTACTTGTATCATCTATATATCATAATCTAAGTTGCAGGAAGAAGGATTAGATCAGAACTGGTTTTCATGCCCTCTGTGCTCAATTCTTGTAACTTCTCTATGCTTTCCTCTGAATCAGTGATGAATATGCATTCTTAATTGAACATGTTTAAGCTATTTACTTCACATATGAATGTTGTCTAGGAATTCTTCATTGCCCTATTCAGCCTTCATCCACTTTCCCTCTTTGGCCGGATGAGAGAATTCTTAACTGCCTCTCATCCCCTGACCTCCATTTCATCTCTGTTCTAGCATTAATCATTGTGCCATGTGTAGCTATCTTGCTCCATATTCCCCTCTTCTACCAAAGAAAGCACATCCATTAGTTCCCATTCATGGACTCCATCCCCAATGGTTTGAACTTCTTACACTTTGCATGCCAACTCTGCCTGAATAGATCAACCATCCCACCAAACTCAAACAAAACCCATGTACATCATATATAGCCTAAAATCATCCTTTAAACAAAGCTAAATCCCAAAGAGAGAGCCCTATCTCATTGTAGGTAGGCTAGGACCTGCAGTCCAAAGCTTGGTTTGTGGTTACCTCGGCTGTATTCCCTTAGGAGTCAAAGCGAACAACCTGAGTGTTAACATAATGGCGACTCCGCTGGGGATAATCATCTGTTCATCACTGTAAATCCCCATTTTTTATTAGTTTGCCTTTCGAATAAGTCTTAAACTTGTTTTGAAAAATCCCAAAAAATCAAAAAATCTCAAAATATTTTGTTTCTTATTACATATTTAGTTCTGATATGTGTTGGTGGACAGAGATCAGACCCTTCAAAGTTGATTTATCCACCTGGCGACTCCACACAATCCTCAGAATAAAGACTCCGCTGGAGAAATGAACCCAAGAGAAATATACGAGCAGATCAGGCTTTTGACCTGGATTACTATCCAAGAGGTCATGTTCTTTCACTTCCATAAAATTTTGTTGTGTATATTGTATTTTAAAAATGATTTTAAATTAGACTTTTATGATTTTCCTTTTGAAAATGTTGTTGAAAAGCCTCCTTTCACATTAGAACAACAGCCTTTGAATGCTGCTGAAAATCATCATACAGGCAAGGAGGAAACAAATGTCAAAGCCAATCATTCTATCCTTGTTCATATCAAGCCCATTCAGCCAATCCCTATACATAATCCCATGCCTCGTAAGGTTCCTGACAGATATAAGCCTCTTGTTATGCCTCCCGTGCTTAATCCTCTGCCCAAAAATCATCCTGAGTATCTCCCAAGATTTGATGGAGAGAATGGTATTACTGTGCAAAAGCATATCCAAGCCTTTGAAGATTATCTTAATATATTTGAAGTGGAGGATGAGGATGTTAGTATCAGGCTGTTTGCCCTTTCTTTGCAAAACGAAGTTAGGACTTGGTTTAAAGCATTGCCTGAGGCTAGCATCTCTAATCTTCAGCAGTTTTCCAAGCTCTTCCTTGATATATGGATGATCAAACTTAATTTCCTCTTGCTCAGTGAAGAATATAATCAGTTAAAAAGATGTCCAAATGAATCTGTTTAGAAATTTTATGATCGATTCAATCAATTTTATCATTCTATCCCTTTGAATATTAGACCTCCCCCTAATTTAACTCTATTGCATTATCCAAGAGCTTTTGACCCAGAAATAGAATTCCGTTTAAGAGAAAGGAGCCCATCCACTATGAAACAAATGCAGGACATTGTAGTGGACATAGAGGCAAATCTTAAGATCAGGGAAGAAAAGCGCAAAGCAGAGCAAGAAGAAAAACTTCATGGTTTGTTACAAAAGTCAGAGGAAATGATCACAATGAAAGTGGAATGTTTAGAGCACCAGAACACATTTGTTTTGCAAGAGGAAAGTAATGACATTCATGAAAAAACCTATCACAAAACAGATGACATATTCGTATAGCCATACATGATGGAGTAGTCTCCTGATATACTATATGAATATAACAACTTCTCTTCTTTCAACTGGTTTCCAAAATATGATGAGTATGATGATGATTATGAGCTTAATGACCAAATCAGCCTTGCAGAGGAGTCAGAGCCTATTTTGGTAGAAAGCACAGTCCAGGATTAGCAGCCTAAAATCAACAATCAACGTGCCTATCTCAACTATGAAGTAAAGGAGGAAAGCGCAGAAAATTTTGATTTTAGCGAAGGAACTTTACCTTTCTATGTTGATTCTTTTCAATTTATTAAGGAGAACTATCATGCAGTTAATAAGAAAGTATCAACAAGTGTTGATATTGATTATCTGGAGGAAGCCCAAATCATTGTTCAAAATATATTGCCTCTAGTTTTGCAGCCCCAAAGAGCCATCGAATATAAAATTGAGGAAGATTCGAAAGCGGCTGTTCGTGGCCAAGTGATCCAAGTCGATCCCCTGCCTCTTTGTTTTCAGCCATCTGAGTTTTTCGAAGAAGAAAAGGAGCAGCCTGCACAGATCAGTCAAGGGCCATATGAGCCTACTTGTAATAAATTGCAAATATCAGTTCATGTTGTATATGATCCATGTGCTGACAGGGTGTATGATGAAGTAAAGCAGTGCTCTTATCCATTAGCAGGTTGTGTGCATCAATATCAAAATGTTGATGATATCCAGTTTCCAAGACATGATAGTGATCCCAAAATTTTGTACAGTTCTTCAATTCAGCCCAGCAATTGTATATATAAGTTGCGGGACCCGTTTGTACAGTTTCTTGTTTCAACAAAGAAGGTCAGCAGTTATCTGATCTTCTCAAAAGTTAACAAAGTTATATCTGATGGCAAGATCTCCATTTTTACCACCAGCAAGCACAAACAACAAAGCTCACAGATGTTTATAATGCTTAAATGGCTGCACTGGCTATTTGATTTCACCTAACAGCAAAGTAAGTGCTGATTAGTGTAGGTAGGTAGGATTTCAGTTTTCTGTTTGGATAGCAAGCTTGCTGCAGTTGAAGCCCGAAGTGAAGGCCCTAAGCTCTTCAAGTCTGCTATCATATTCATAAATAAAGCAGCCAGTAAAGGGAAGTTTTCAGAGTACAACAACAACTAAAGATTAAGGAATTTTGACCTGTTATTCTTAACTTTTCGCAAGGAAAAGCCATACCCAAGTGGAGCCACTGTTAGCCTCCTGCTCATAGCAGGTATTCATCTTTCATGATCGACATTTCTACATACCAAATATGTCATACTTTGCATGCTGCAATGTTCCATATT